>JAQFYC010005761.1:0-13650 GCA_034694165.1 Tomocerus mixtus | reverse complement strand
TTCAAAATGTTGGCAAAAAATACGTAGAAATAAGCATGAACTTTGAATTAATGAATCTAGGCTAACCCCGAGAAGGCAGCTTTAATAACAATTTGTTCATACGATGCGTCGCATCACATTCCTGCTGAGTTATATCAAATGCACTTGACCTATTGCTGGGCCCGCAATGAACAAACGGCTGTACGTGGAAGACAAAAATACCCTGTATTGAGTAAGTGTGGAATTTGGATAACTTTTAAGTCTAAAAATTCCAAGTCTCAAAATATCATTTATAATGCATGGTTGGAAATTGCAAATAAATGTTATTTTTTATACATTACATGGAATATTTATGTAGTAAGTAGCTGTTATTTAGTTGTAATACTACAGAAATATTTGCTATTTCTGTGTATTAAAATAACTAAAATAACTAATTGAGTTCATTTGACGGAAAATAAATTCAACCTTTGAAAATTAAATTGTGGATATGATATGTACCATGGGCTCAGGGGGAAGAGGAATCTACATTATAAAATTAAGATTATTATTATTTACGGCAATAGCAAATATTTCCGCAGTATTGAAGTTGAAATTACAATTAAATAAATCCTACTTTATGTGCTATGCAATGTTAATGTATCGACAAGTTTTCTAACCAGATTTCTCTGCAGAAGTGCAGATGAGATAGAATTTTGACTTTTGCTGAAAAGGAAAATTGTTACCATTTGTCTTGACTATTTGTCGTATTTAGTATTTGTCCATCAAAATTCCATCCATCCATCAAAATTTTAAATTCCATGATACAGTAACCGCATGAAGTCAGTTCTATTGTTCTTTTGGATAAGTGACATTTTTTGTTATTTTGTATGTAGTGAAACCTTGTGTAGATTTCCAAATTAGAATCTACGGTACCTATATCGGTGGTGCTCCAGGAAGCGAATTGGTGAAAGAAGAATTGATAGTGGAAACAGGGAATATTCCTAAAAATTTTCAAATCGAAAAGGCGACTTTTCATGGACCAGCAATGCAGAAACCGACCACATACACAAGTAATTTTTGGTGCATTAATCATAATTTAAAAACATATTAATTTATATACCATCACTTTATTATTGCAAATATGTTTCTGAATAATTGTCACAATTGTGCAGCATTTAATGCAATAATTTCGTTTCCCAACAGGTTGGTATTAGCAGAAGCATCCTACTTGTTTCACGGAGGACGAAAATAATTACTTTCTATGTTAGCAGTTCTTATGCCTAAATTATTGCCAATTGATCCTTATTACCTTGTTAGTTTAACGGTAACTAAATAAATAAATATTCAGACTTTTACCAATTACTGTGATTTTACATTTTACATGCTACATACCTACAAGATTAAATATTGAATGAGAATTTCATTAACGGTCCTGAAAAGTAACCATCGCATTCTAGCATATCATGAGTAGGTAACAAATAATTGATGTTAAATATTGCAACTCGCTTTGCATTTTTTGAAAAAATACACTTATAGCAATATTTCATGCGAATAATCAATAGCAATATTTCATGCGAATAATCAATAGCCTACGTTTATTAGGTCATATGTATTCATCTGTATCCTACAAATTGTTAAAGTAAAAGTTATGCAACGAACCATTAGTTGTAAAAATGGAGCACGATAATAACAACACTTCTTTAACACCAACTTTTAGGCGTTATAATTTTATTAAAATTACCGAAAATGAGCAATAGAGTATCAGTGTCAAAAGTTAATTACCACGTAAATAATGGCAGACAAGTCTTACATTGCTTTCTTACGAAGCATAAAAATATGTTCACAATAAATAAATTCAATTAATAGTATTACAGTATTACATATAATATCATGATTTCTGTCGGGTACGCAAGCTTTGATAATTCATTCATGCTGAGTTGAGTTATCATACTTACAAAGGATTCGAGTATTTACTGGCTTCTATATACGACGATAAATTACACCTCCATCAAATCTTATACGCTTCTTAACCCATCACATTATGACAATAATAATTTTTTATAGATTATAATAATTTATGTTTCCTTCAATTCATTAAATTCATTTAAATTAAATACAAAAGCGGATACATTCTAGACTAACAGTATATCTGAAAATATTGGACTATTGGGCAGCAAGATCGTTATGACTTCCTGGCTTTCTGTTTTGTCTTGTTGTCCTTTTCGTACCGCCGATGATCCTGCAATACTAAAAAATTCAATCTGAGTAACAAATATTGTCAGATGATATCGTATTTTACACTAAAAAAAATCTTGAAATATTTTTGTGATTTCCTAATATGTTAAGTATTTTATTCTGGATACGAATGGATAAAAAATTGCAATAAAGACCCCTTACTTGTCCATTATTATAAGAGAATATCTAGAACAAGAGAATTACCTTTATCATAGTTGAAAAATAATTCTTCGCCTTTCTCAATATCTGTCAAAGCATAAATGCCGATCCGGTGGTCACAGTTTACCACCATCTGTCTAGGTTCGCAATTTGCGTTTGTGGACGAATTGATGAATCGGGCATCAGTTCCAAACACCGTCCCATCAATTACAAAATCTGTACAAACATTTTGTATAACAACAAAAATTGTACCGTACGAAGCGCATTTGCTTTACTCCAATTATAAATTGGGTTTGTTCATAATGTACAGTTTAAAAAGAAAATATTCATTACCTAAGTTTAGATCAAACAGAAACGTATGATGCTTTTTGTCGTACAGAGCCCCCCTGCGCTCTGCTTCCCGATGGGAAATCTTTTCCCCGCGATATTCTATAATGAAATCTCCTTTAAGAATCCGTTCATTGGCAAATGCACCATAACCGTGGACAGGTGAAGTTTTAACAACGACAGCTTTTTCTGTAAAAATAGTAAGTATCCATCCTGATGTAATATAATTTTATACCCTAAGTCTTTATACACTCAAGCTAATTCTAGATTTATGAAAAACGCTCAAATTACGTTTAAGCACACGAATTATTTCAATGCTTCAAAAGAGTTCTCTGTAGAAGAAATGTTTAAGGATTGTTTTCAAGAAAACTTACTATAGTCTCGATGCATACTATCATTGCAGCAGCTTCTTCTGGATGCAAGAGGGAGATCATCGGCGGATAAATGTCTTTGCTCGACGGGTCCTTGACATTCTTCACATAGTTCGGGGTCACATTCACGATCTAGTGATCGACACGGACACGCCTTGGTAGTGCACTTGGTTTTGCAAACACAACCAGGAAAACGGCTGGAACCTGATATTGCATATTAAAGAATTTGAAACACAATTAGATAAAACACATATTATTAATTACAGCTATTTTCATTTTGATGGTCTGTCTTCTACAAAAGCTTTTTTAAATTGATATTAATACAATGACAAACATATGAATACTATATAGCTTACATTCAAGTGGACAGTCACATTGTGTATCGCACCCTGTTCTAGAAATGCAACAGGGACAGTTATTACTTGCTCTACAAGTTGTTCCAGGGTGGTGGCACTTTGTATACGCTGGAGCTAGAATCTTTGATTTTTTCCGTTCGCCATGGATTTGGGTTTGGGCAAAAGCGGTCGTAAAACGGCGCAACCATTGCGTCTGCTTGCTGACCTTTCCTTTTTTACTTGCTTGCGTTGTTGAGAGGGGTTTGAAGTTTCGACTAAATTCAAGTTTTCGCACTTCCGCTTTGTAAGACAACATAATTATATTAGAAATTTGATTCAGCTTGGGATGTGGGCATCTTTCAGTAAATAATATAGTACATAAACAAGAATGTCTTACCATTACAAATGCAAACATGCGAATAGCATTTTTCGCATCTAATGCGTGAAACCTCTTCTCTAGGACCAGTAATACCGTCGTCGTCCTTCGACTTAGATGGGAAGGGGAACATTGCTTTACAAACAGCGACATATCTATTAAAAATAGCCTCTACATAAGTGTTTATGTTGTTAAATATATTTTTACACATTTCCAACATGCAGGAATCAGGCAGGCAAGCGGGGCAGGCAATAATCTAAAGACTTACTTGTTAGCTAAGTAAACAGAACCACCCAATTCAGGCAATGCGTCTTCAATAGTAGTGAAAATATTGTACGGAGGGTAAATTTCTTTAGTTTTCGATCGAAGGGACGGATCATTTTCCAAACCTTGCATCACGGTGTGTACTAATTGGAAGAATAGTTCATCACTAGGCTCAAAATCACTCTTTTCGTCCAATTTCTTGTCGTACTCATCCCACAGAGTATCTACAAACTCATCATCGCTATCTTCCAGAAAGGGAAGGTTGGTGATATACGTTGCATCTTGTGTAGGAATGTTCTTATCTACTGGAGTCCAATAAATGCATTTGGGGATTGATTTGACTTTTGGCATAGGAATTACCTTCATGTACTTCACAGAGGTTGCTTTCGTAGTCTTATTTGTGTAATTAAAAAATGAATATTTCTGATACTCCGGTCTCTTCATTGTCTTTTTTGGTGATGGGCTTTCATGGATTTTCTTCGGAATATTCCAAAATCCGTTTAGTGTTTCGCGTTTCGTATCAGTTGAAATGTGTGTTTGGTCAATCTCTATTCATAAAGTAGTAAAATTATTTCAATATTAGAACATTTTGCCAAAAGAAGTTAAACGAAACAGACTGTTAACTACTTTTAAAACAGAAAGAATTTCAAGAAATTGTTAAACTTGCAATTTTTGTAACAACAATAGTTTAGTACTGAAATCATGATACTAAAAATACGAAAACTAATTAGTCAGTACAGCTAGTTACTTCCCGTGTCAATATCACTTTCATATATTTTAACTTATAGCAAAGCAAAAACGTAACCTTTCAAATGACTTTTCCATAATTTTTTGCCTTTTTCGTCTTTTATTAAGCCGAATTTATCCATCAAATTTTCGTAAATCTGTAGCAGGACTTCTGTTAATGCGACGTTATCGAATGCTATAAAAACAAAAATATTTGTAAAGGCCATTCATTCACATATATATATAATATGTACATTGTGGGTAGTACCTATTAGTAGGTACTACCTATGCTGATTGCCCACAAGAAAATAAAACTGCTATAAAATCTGATAATTTGTTATCATTATCTTAAAAATTTCTGTCGTCTGTTTACGAATAACGGGTTAGTTAATTTCGCTTACAATTGTCCTGGTCATTCATTGCGGTCACCAATTTTTCTTTGGTGTCACTTGGGATCATCTCAATAGATGAAACAGCCTTCAGTAATTTTACTTCATCAACTAGCCTATTCAACTTTTTGGCAACCCATAATGTATCGTCGTATTTGTCGTCGTTTGCTTCCACCCTCTCCACCCTCTTCGCCAAACCTTCTGAATAAGCTATACATTATAAAAAAGAGTAGGTAAGAATCATCATATATGTGAATGTGTACCATTTTAATGTCGCGCAACCCCTACTTCCTTAATGTAAACTTTCTCCATCATTAGGAAAATTGCTACATTGTACATATGCGTATGGCAAAACGTTCCAAATAACTTTCATGATTGTTTGGCTTATTTTCTTTTGTTAACTATAAAGTGAAGTGAATTATTCGTTGGTGTCGGGATAAGAGGGCAGTTGCCAGTGCAGTGTTGAGAATTATTCAACCCCTTGCCCCTTACATAAGTTTTACAACAAATACCTTTCTTAGATGACGAGGCTACCTCGTACATTTCTTCTATATCACTACTACCAGTATCAGTATCAGTATCCAAGGTCGCTTCCTGTTCTTTCCGATTCTTGACCCTATGATGCAGAATATCTCTCTTAGTTTGTTTATTTGGTTTCTTGCTCGACATCATCGACTTTAGATATTAGATCAGTAACACTTTATTAGTGGGGACGGGGACTAAACCAGTGCTTCAGATTCAGAAAAAAACAATATTGATTGGGATAGCTGCTTTGACTGCTTCGACTTTCAATTTTTACCCAAACTAAATAACTAAAAAAATGATATTCTGCAGCTTTTACAGTAAACAAGCCCACAGATTGACACGATTGAAATGAATTGCAAATTGCTTACTCAGCGCGCTTTTATACAATGGTGCGCAATGCGCAGCAAAGACTTTCACATTCTTTCACCAGTTTACGAGATATTATACAAGAGAAAGCAATATTTCAGATCGAAAGTGAAAAGGAAATGTGACACGTTTTCACCTGGCTTTCACCACATGAATATTATAATGAATAGTTACTAGTATTATCGTTGTTACAACAAGTTACAATTATTTATTGCATTATTCTTTAAGACCTTCTTCTCCATCGCTAATGATTATGATACACTAATCTTCCCAGTGCTTTAGTTGACTACGACTTAGGGTATTATTATTAGTCAACTAAATAAGGGTATTAGTCTACCTACCGGGAACAAATCGGGGATATCATCCTCCTCCAGGTTATCACTTAAGAAGGCAACTACTTTATTGGTCAGTTTACAAGTTAATATTGAAAAAGCTGCTGAAGGGCATATTAGGCTTAAATGGAGTATGTAGTGTAAGTGAGCTATAATGACAATGGCAAAAACTTGGACATGGGGAATGCCAGGCGATATATCTTAAATAGCGGATGTAGACTAGTTAGTACCTAATACAATTAATACAGATATTGTGGAAATAAAATAATTATCATTATGTGTAAAGCTTTCAGTTATGTCAAGTAAATATAAAAAGTAACTTATTTTATTAAACAAATTAAACTGCAATGAAATTGATAATTATCATCATCTAAAAGGATGGAAGCATGAAAAATCTTTATGCAATGAAATATTTTAGATTTATGTACATACATTTGCAATCTTTAAGAACTGTCGGAGTATTCAGAATCTCCGTCCAATGCTGAATAAAATGAACCAGAGTCATCTGAGAAGTAATCCTCTTTTTCCGTTTCTTCTGGTCTAAATGTAGCGAAATCACCCTCTGCCATTTTGGTCAAATGATTATTTTCGATGGCCACCATAACTGCGTGTTTGCAATCTTCAGTCTGAACACTTTTATCTTCAGTTTGTCTGTACAATGATCGTAAAGTAGCATCTGCGTCATCGGAAACTGCCAGAAGTTCTCTTAGAGTCTAAATAAATTAATAATTAAACATCAATTAAATAACTAATGGATAATGCTATATCTTATTACATTATGAACCATTCACACGTGTAAATATATAATACTAAGGTATTCTTTACTAATAAAGTATTCCCTCTTTATACAAACTGCTTATATGTTTAACTATGGATAAATTATTCAGGAAGCTATTTGAACCCACCACATCGCAGTAATTGTAATGGACGGTAAATCGATGCGACGATTACAAATATTAGCCAAAACTAAAGTTGTTCTTCAATTTATTTGCGCTAAAGTACTTTACAATTGGTCATGGGCGTAAATAAGACGCGAAAATTACAAATGTTTGAGTTCCAATACTAAAAATTAATATGCACGTCAGTTGTTGCCTAAAACTACTTCTCCTTTTGGAAATGCTTACATTTGTAATCTTTGCGTCTTACTTACTTAGTAGTTTCGTCCATAAAATGCGTCATAAATAGTTTTGGGCAAATTAATTTAGCAGTTTTGTAATTGTTACTATTAATTGTAACATCTTCGCGTCTTTTTGCGATGCCCCGATGAAATGTAACTCAATCAATTGAATTAACAACTAACAATAAGAATAAGATACCAAAATATTTAAACTACGATTTTACGCTATTATAGCGATAACAAGAATGTTATTACATAAGTTTACTTACTCTATTCTCCATCGCCAATTGAGATATCATTTCCTCATTTCGGAGGAATATATTTTCATCTACATTGAGACCAGTCTTAAGAGCGTTCTCCATTTTGGATACAACTTTCAGGTGTTTTCCTCGTATTTCAGTAATCAACTGTTTCAATTATAAAGATTAGCAAAGAATTAACGGCAATTTGGCAACTCATCTATAAATATTAAGACTGCAATTAGTCTTTTACTTAATTAGAACAAAAGCAGAGAAATGTACTACGATATTTCATGATTATCATGCATACAAGGTAATTAATTTAGCTAAATTAACAAACTAACCTCTAGAGCATCTTTTCTGGTAGAAATAACTTTTAAATCAGCTTCCGTTTTTAATCGAGTGAGTTCCGAAGTATGTTGACGATATTTACTCATCAGAAGCTCCGATGCTGCCTGCTGATGACGACAATGTTCCCTTAATTGCCGTACTTCCATCCGCAAAGTTTCATTGTCGTGTGACTGCTCTTGCAATTTGTTATCAATAAAGCGTAACAATGCTTCGTCATACCCGGTAGTTTGTACTTCTGGCACTGGCCTAATCTCCTCTCTGAAACTTGTAGAAACACATGGGGGATCTGTTACAATTTTACTATCTATAGCATCGACCTGAAACAACAAAGATTATAGTACATTTAATATTGAATCCATATTGTGTATATTACTACATCTAAAACTATCTAAATAACTTTTTATATTTACATGTACTATTGGCTATTTATATTTTTCATTACTCTAGGAATTCACTACCTAACCTACCCCGAAGAATCTTCGCCACTGTGTTGCGTTTACTTGCAGCTGATTTGCATTTACACTTACACTCTAATCCATGTCCATGTCTGCATTTTTAATGTCATCAAATCTACAGCCAGTTTAGAATATATTTTCTCCATGTCACAAATTATTGCGTATTTATTACTGTCGCGTTTACCTGCTGGTATCTGTTTAATTCAGCTTCTGTATCAGGAAATGGTGGAGGTTTGGGAGGTACAGAAACATTCTGTTTTTCCAATGCCAGTAACGCCAGTTTTTCAAGTCGGACAACTTCACCTTCCTCCTCTTGAAAACTGGATGCCAATTTTCTGGTATCATTTATAATTTCGTCCCACGCAGACATTTCGGATGACATCAAATATTCTTTATCCTAAGAACAAGAAAGGACAAGAAAAGAGAATAAATATTTTTGAAAAAGTTCTTTGATTGTATTTGTACATGGAAATGGAAAAATGTGATCATATAATATACAAAACAGAAAAGACTTACCTTTAGTTATTATATCTATTACCTAAACCTTTTTCGCACGCAAAGTTTCAAAAAATAACTAAAATGTAAGGGTTTACTAATTATTAATTATTGGCAGTGACACGTCATATTTAGGTATACTGCTAATAATTATTCTGTTTACAAAATTCAAACTTTCGCGGGAATCTCGAACCCCTTTGTTACGTTACGATAAATCCTACGTTGTACTGACTTTCTCTTTTTTCTCCGTAGTTAGAAAGTATTTTTCCCACTTTCACTAACTTTGAATATTAATGAATGAAACTATTTGACTAGTAGAAGTTAAATATCAAAGAAATTGTATAGGTAAGTGAAAAGAAATTTGACTGCGTATCTGAATGGATATCGGGCATCATTTATTCTTCCTCAATTTTGTTACAAACACATAAAAATCGTCTATATTTTATTAAAAACATGTAATTTGGGGATTCTATAACGTGGACCGACTAAACTAGAGAAAACTAGCTAACTTTTGTTTTATGGACGACAACCGTTAGTGGTACAAGAAATAAGAAACGATTGCATAGGCAGAAAATCCAGCAGCGGAGTATGCAGCCATAGGAAATCCCCCTAAATTGCATAAATAATGAGATTTTGTTTTGTATTTACTCAATCTTGAATAAATACTTGACTATATAGTTTCAAAGTTTCAAAATTCAAAAGTTTTAAGCTTACATACCTCTGGAACCGAATACAACTCCTGACAAGGCTCCAGCTATGGCACAATCGGAAGCTCTGCGATAGTGGCCATACTGGAAATGGCAAATTAAAGATTCAAATTCAATGGAAATTAGGTGAAACACTATTTTTTAAAACATGTAAATATGTAAATTAAATAATTGGATAATTAATTGAGGATACCCCTTGCATTTTACATTCCAGAAAGCAATATAAAAGACCACCCAGTGCAGCTCTTTTAGTAATTCTCCAGGCTATAGGACCACCAGCTACTAATTTGTTCATCTGTTTCATTTTATCATGAGCTTTTGGAAAATCGGCAGCCACTTTTGCCACCTGAGGAGGAACATCCTTCATAGTCATAAGGGGTGGTGGAAGACCTTTATTGAAGAACCCCGTGTAATATCCAACCCCGACAGCCCCTTAAATGAATCAAGAAACGACTCATCAATCCCAAATAAATATAGTCAACAAAACAAAGATTAATTGCAGAAATCATCGTTAATCTAATATTTTCAGTGTTTAAAAGCTAACCTGTTCCTCCTAGGAATAATCCGGAAAATTCGAAACAGAAATCCATCGGTAAACCATGTGCAGAAGTGTGATACTCATACAAGCGTAATACTTCTGCTTCTTTTCTTTTTTCTAATTTAGCTATTTTCTCTGTATCGATATCGCGATCGTCCATAACCTAGTAAAGTACTGCTTTTATACTAGTTTAGTGCGCACTTTGCATTGCGGTATGAATAAATTAGATTTATTTCCTACACAGTTTAAGTACTGCATTAAATACAATGTTAAGAAGGAGGAAAATGCAATGCGACATAAACTGTCGCTATTAACACTCCCATGTAAAAGACAGTTTCGCTTTTTGAGAATCAGACTACGACGGCTCAATGGATTTTAAAGTTGTGGGGCTCTACAGATTCCTGGATTCACTGGCAAGAAATCCTCCAGGGAGATTTTTGATAATATGACACTGAAATATTTTAGAGCGCATAGAGTATCCTAAAATCATTTTTCACGGCTGTCCTTCTTGAATCTGTCTGCCAAATGTATGAGGTAAATTATCAAAAATTCCCTGGAGGTCTTGCCAGCGAATCCAGGAATCCGAGAGCCCCACTTCTTCCGTCCAGCTATTCAATCTAATGTTTACAGTAATATAAAAGATTGGCCGAGTTTTTCAAAGTTCTCAACTTCAAGGTCAGTGGGAATGAAAGGCTTGTGAATTGGCAGTAAATAATCGTACCATATAAATTATTCAATGATTGGGGGGGGGGGGATATTGTATAATAAAGGTATAGAACAGTCGCGGATGTAGCAACCACATACAGGATACAGGGCACTAATATCAAGAAACGGTTTATTATTCCGGGTTTAAATTGATTTTGGGATTCGGCTACTATTGAAGTGCCACTGATTGGAGCAGGACTTTAAAAATTGGAGCCTATTTAGCTCACCCTTAAGATATTCCTTTCCTAAAACCTTTGATATCCGGAATGCCCGAATTCAATTTCCTTATACATGCAATTTCGTAGGCGTAATTTTCTGTCCCGTTCATAATATGAAGTTCAACCTTAATACCACAATATAGGTATTTTATTTACTACTCCCAAGGAAACTGTTGTATTAAAATTATAACTAAGGAAATTCCTATAACATTTACTTTTCCACTAATTCACTTTATTCTTCCACTGTATTACACACAGGTACAAATTGTACAAATACATCTTCATGGAACATTTTCGTTCAATTCCACAAATTCTTGTACTTTTAAGCCCATTTTGACGTTTCTCTTCTCTAGAGACCACCCCATCACAAAACTATTTCAAACAAGAATAACTTATTACTACCACTTAACTAGATCCATTTAACTTCTAAGTACAAGCTCAATTAGATTCTAATCATTATTACTTAGTAGGAATATGAATGAATTATTGTAACAAGGGTACTTTGCACTGCTGAGAAAGCTTATCCAAATCCAACCATGAGAGGAGAAGTAAATGATTATCAAACCGTTGCGGGAGGAGAAGATTATGTGGAGCCCGTTGTGGTTAAAGTTCCATCAAAATTTGCAAGCAAGTTGTATAGAAACATAATTCGAATCATAATATAAATAAATAGTTCACAAATTCATTTAGCATCTCTAACGATGTAATTATTGTCATTTTCTTTGCTCTAGAATCGGCTTTCAAGCAAGAACGACTCAAGCCGATTGGAAAACCCGTTTATAGTGATTTAGTTATGCTTCTGGTATTTCTCGGAGCTGGATGCATTTGCATAGCCGGTTGTGGATACCTAGCTTACCAACATTTGTACTATTGGGAAATATCCGTGGACTACACACATTGTAAAAGCACAACTGGAAATATATGTGCAGATTTAATTGCTAAGGACAAAAGCAAAGTACATGTAAGGGATGGGGACAAAATACCCGATTGCACGTGCACAGTTCGGTTTAAAGTTGAAAATGACATAAAGGTAACAATTTATGTTGATATTGGCACAAAAGATAATCGATTTATAGAATTTTTATCATTTCCTTGATATTTTTCTAGGCTCCAGTAGGTTTGTATATACGCTTTAGCAACTTTTTCCAAGATCATCGATTGTATGTCGCTGCAATAGACGAAAGTCAACTAAAAGGCAGGATTTATGATAAAAAACTGAAGACACCGATCAAACCGAATGAAGATTGTAGAATATTCGACGATGATTACGGTAAGTACTAAGAAATATCCTAAATTAGTTAAATGCTTATTTTACCACAAATATTTATCCCTATACTTTGCATAATTAACTTATTTAGCAACAACATACTTATTTCTCCACAACTTTCAATGAAAATATCTGTATAAATACTACATTAGCCATCTTTACAGTTAAAACGCTGAAAAGACGAATTACATGGTCAACTTTGCGTTAATATACGCAATTTTATTAAAAGTTATGGAAAAATGAGTTTTAATGGAGGATTATTATTTGTGTTGACATTTTCTTAACTTAATGCGAAATAAATTAATCTGGAATAAGTTAAGGGAAACGCTCTGGGCAAAGTAAGTATTTTTGGCATTCATTCAATTCAAGCACATAATATATATCATTTAACTCTTGAATATTGAAATCATGATACAGAACTGGATAAGGATGGAAAAAGTGTGTTTCCTTGCGGAGCTGGAGCCTATTCCTATTTTTCTGATCAGATTCATTTATTCAAGGTTGACAGTTCAAATAAAAATGTCGAAGTGGCTCTGAAGAATAAAGGAATCGCCTGGAAATCCGATGTGGAAAACAATTTTAAAAATCCAGAAGGATTTACAAAAGAGTATAAAGATGCACCCGTTTGGTTCAACCAGCATTTCAAAAAACCGGCAAGTAAATACAACATACTTTTTCCAAAAGAACCTTCCAATATTCTGGTTTTTAAAAAAATATTTAAATACTTTATGAGGCTGATCTCTGGTAATATCCAAAATAGGTTGGCGACAGAGCACTTTTGAAGATTGGTGGAAAAATGGAGCCCTTGAAAATGAAGATTTCATAAATTGGATGCGAGCATCTTATCCAAGTAAACCCGTCAAATTGTTTCGCATGGTCGATGTTTCCAAAATGAAGTGTTCCCATTTCAATGGATTGTGTAAAGGAACCTATGAAGTACAAATCAACTACGGTAAATATTCTTGGAACAGTAATTGCATTTAATCCCAATTTCTCTTTTTTCATTATCCAAGGTAATTTTCACAAGTATTTATTGTCTAGCTTTTGATGTAACTTCTTTCTTTGGAACAAAAACACTCGTTTTCAGAACTGTGAGGGATTTTGGCTCTAGAAATGATGCTTTAATATATATATTTGCATGCATTGCGATTATTGCCTTTCTTCTTGCACCTTTTCTCTTCTGCTCATTTCCAAA
>JAQFYC010005760.1:0-13651 GCA_034694165.1 Tomocerus mixtus | reverse complement strand
GCTTTGCAATAAAGATGACAACCTTTACGGTGCGGTATTTTGTGTTTACTCTTTTATGCTTGTACATTTCTTAAGGGTAAGTGTTAGTTAGCTATAATAATATTTTATAAGAATGCCCCAATCAAGAGGATTGAGAGCTAAATATACATCCAAAACGGGGCTTGACGGAAAAAACATGTTATGATCTTCGCGTGCCATTGATAATGCTTGAAGGAACAACATCCGTATCCCTTGCATCGCTGCATCCGTTTTCGTGATTTTCAATGGACTACAATTCTTACCTTCTGTCTCGTTTCTTTCTATTATATTTTACTATGTAGATAGAGCATGCATTTAGTACCATAGCAGACATTACGCATTATACAGTAATAAATATATTTTCATGCAACTGAGAACTTGGAATTTGGAATTATTTTTGCTGTTACACAATCTTAAATACTGTTTTTCTTAGTACCTCCTGTTGAGAAAGTCGGAAATGGGCGAAAGGACCTCAAATTAAGTTATAAAATCTGTTGATATTTTTACTTATTGTGATTACTACGTCCAATACATAAGAGACTACTTTAACACTTGCATTTTAGGATTCTAAGAATTAGTTCAGCTTCCAAGAGAAACTTGCATGAGCATATCAAAGAAAGAATCTGCTTGCAGTAGCATGTGGCTGAATAAAATACAGTGAAAAATACGTAGAAAAACATTAGTAGATAAGTAGATATAGTAGATAAGTGCTTTCATTAAAATACAAAACATTTCCTATTAAATACAAAACAATCACATTCATGCATTCAGTATGAAGAGCCAGTATAATAAGTAATTGTTCGATTATTCCTTATAGTAAATATTTTTGAAGCACTTCAATGTAGAAAACAAATGTAACAAGATAAATTACGAAAAAGGAATGAAAGAGCAATAATTTTCTATCAGGCTAACATGGAACCACACTAGTAGATGTTCTATGAAGTTTAGCAAAAACAATCCATCAAGCTTTTACAAAGTTTATACATTACAAATAGATGCACTCCAGACTCCACTACACCCATGAGATAGAAAATGAAATGACAGGATTTATAAAAGCACCACCCATGATAATAGGAGAGAAATATACACATAGAATTTTTGGTATTGTTATCCGTTGCCATTTATTGAAAATATCAGGTACAATAAAATGACAAATGTTATAATATACTAGTAATAGTAAGTAAGTAATAAATATGTAGCATCCATTAGCTATGACCTATGACTAGCAGATTATGCCTTTGCTAAATGCTAAATAATTTCGCAAAGATTTTCCACAAAGACATGACGCACTACAGTATACAATTATATACTTATTGTTAGATTAGTAGATTTAGATAAATAAATAATGTAATTCCCTTCCCATACTTAACAAAGACTCGACTCTACTTATACCCTATACGTAAATTCAGTTTGGAGCACCTCAATGATCAATATTTTAGCGTAGTACATACATTACACAGTAACATTTAGATAAGTTTTGTCATTTATACTTCTAAATTCTACTTTGGTTTAAATATACAATATGTTTGCGATGATAGATATTGAAACATGGAATGATTCGGTTTCGTGGATTGATTTTGATTATGTTTGCTGACGATAGATTGTCAAAGAGGGTTTAGCAATGGAAATGCATGGAAATTTTAAACACGGGAATCAGTTTGCTTAGTCATCTTAATAATGTTGCTAATAACACAGATAAGTTAAATTTTAGAGATTCCACGAAAATAAGTGGTGTTTGACTAGCATATCTCGTACTCCGTTTTTCACTTCAAATTTGTCTTCTTTGGTTGACCTGAGTTCCCAGTCTGGATTCAAGGTAAAAGAAAATTGAGAAAGTATTCTGAGTTCACATTTTAAACCAACCCATCCGGGGGAGTTGAGGAAACTCCAAGGATGATACCTTCATTAAAGCAACAAAACATTGTTAATTACAAATTCCAATCCACAAGGGTTAACTCAACATTTTTAGGACTCTAAACGTATTTTAAAATGTAGAAGCACCAACCATTTGTTAACGACTTCAGTCGACGAGCAGAGTATCTCTGTCCACAAGTGTAGAACCTGCTCATTAAGCCCAAGACATATGAGCGATCTCATCTTTATGTCCATCTGCACTTTTTCATGAGAACGATTGACTAGCTCCACACATCGGTATAACAACTGTAGCACAAAAGAAATTATAAGTATTATTTCTCTGGAATATCATTGTAAGTTCAAAGAAGTGGGTGTATAAATAATTCTGTTACATACTTCTTCCGGACTCAATACTTTTCCATCTTCATCTAATCGATAAGTCTTGCAGAGAACCAACCTGGAATACACAGATTTGTAATCTCTTTCAATCTCTTTCATAGCAACTTCTTCGATGAACATCCACGGATGAATTGGTCCGACCAACGAAGTAGGCTTTTTCATTCCTTGTTCAAATATTCGTTTCATTGCAGGGCAAAGAGTACCACGAACTAAATCAGCTATTCCCTCTGTTACAGAATCGTCTCCTGCTGCGCTGTACTGTTTAGATCTCTCGTCAAGGATCACTACACATTTGGCAGGAAACCACCCTCTACAATGCAAATTTATACATCAATGAATCATAATGACTACTTCTACTGTTAACACATCAGTGGCCACAGCAAGATAAACATTAAGGAAAGGACTTGGAGTTGTACCTACCTTAAACCATTGAGCTCCCCTATCCAACAGTGTTCGTCTTTACTGCTCATTATAGTCAATATATCATTCTTACGAAATCCCAACTCATCGTCGTCGCGTCTCTCGAAGTCTGCAATTGAAATATTTCCATAAGGATTGGACTACTTCCAAATAAACATGAATAGGTAGAGGTAATTGGAAGAAAATAGGTAACTGGATGTTTCATAATATTTATGGCTGCTCACCGGCAAGTGCCTTTGCTCGTTTTGTCCCACTAGTGTAACCTTGAGTATATTTTTCGTGATCCTTGGCATGGCTTTCTATGGAGAAATCCGGCTCTAAGCTAATTTTTGTGAATTTCTGATCGCTTGCGATGAAATGACGACCAATTTGTAAAATTGCCTCGTGCAAATCTACCATCAGTTCTGAAATAATATAAATCATAAATTGAATTATATGTTAAGGTATGCTTTACGAAAACAGGGGGTCTACTCTGCGCCTCAAACTTGAACAATCCCATTAATTTTCCTACGCGTTTCAAGTAACCTCGTCTGACTTTTACTCGGAGAACCTCCCCATCGCAAAGCCCCCCTCAAATATATACCATTGTTATTACTGCTATTGTATTTAGCCTAAGCTATTAGTTTATATTTATGCAAAATGAAAATATCATTTACAATTACTGGATGATGGGTACTAACTATAAGTGCTTACCAGTTTGTCGAACATTTTTGTTTTTCATATCTTCAGGTCCTCGATACTCTCCAAAAATAGTTTTGAGCACATTTCCACGTCCAGATTTCTCTGGTTTTCGAAAATCACGTTTTTTGACACGTCGAGAATTATTTGTGAAAATTGAACCATCAGTAGCTAATGCGGAAGACTGTTTTCGTCTTTCTTGCTCTAAATTGTTACGATTCAAGCTCTCAAACTGGTTAACATCCAGGATATCAAAGTCTTCGACGACTGAAGGTAGGTCAGATAAAAAATTAAATATTTCAGCTGAATTTTTTAGCTGCAGGAGGTCATCAACTGTAATGAACAAAATAATTCTACTTATGACACCATAAACAAAGGTAATTTCTCTCCAATAACTAATGCAAAACATTCTTTAGTATAATATTTAGTACACACTTTAAATGTTTAATTATAATTTGCACAGAGCACAGAGGTAGTTACTCACCCTTAAGCTTGATAAGAGCTAACATGACTTTAAACAAAAGTAGGTCTCCCTCCGCGAAAAACAGGTCCCAAACTCTTAGCAGAATTTTTACATGAACCACTGACGCAAACAAAGTCAGGAACCAGGTAAATACGATAAGTCCAAGTTCAATATCATGTTCCTTGAGTAGTTGATCAACGTTTGGAAAGTATTGGGCAACGTAGCGGGATAATACTAAACTGTCTGTCCTGATCCCAATAAAGTCTGATGAGAAATATGATCCTGGCTAAAAGTCAAATTAACAAATTATTATAGTTATAAAGTAAAAATGGCTAGCATTGTTATTTTACTGTAGTGTCTCACAAGAATGTCTTCAATAATTGTCACCATCAACCAAAATACATCTTCTTCTTCCATAAAGAGTAAAAGATGAGCGACAACGGTCCCAAAGCCTTGACAATAACCTGTGTGCATAAAATATGTGGTTAAATATTTATTTAATATGCACTATGCAGTTTGCAAATTTAATTGGAATTTGGAGGTTCAAATCCAATTTTACGCAGGTGATTCAGAAAAAAAGAAATTCATTGTTTGCGATCTGCAATTTTCAAGAACACACACTGCTGTTGACTTTTCAATGTGAACATGTAATAATCGATTTTGAGGAAATGGAATAAGGAAGTCTTTTGAATTGGTAATGCAATTTGTATCATTGATCTTGGTCATGCGGCGAATTCATGAACTGACTGAACAAGTACTGAAAAATATTCTATTTGTGCGTACTAAAAGTATAGATACATAATATGGAAGGAAATGGAATAAATAATAGTACCTATTTCAGGGTATAACCATGCGATACTTCTTAATAGTCTGCGAAGTCTTGGAATTCCTGGAGAATCCGATTTGGTGAAGCATCCATTCCCTGGCAATATTCTAGTCAAATCTTTTTCTATGTGTTTGGCGTATGAAAAGTATTCATTTGCAGTAGATTCCCTAACTATTTTCCAGTAAGGCTGATTTGATGCACTAGCCCTTTTTTCTAAAGCTCCACTTAAGCGTAACCACATTTGAGGTCGGAGGGAGTGTGGAATTCCTTTGCTGTTTGTCATCATTTCCCATAATTTTTGAGTTATTGGGATTCGCAATGGAATGGAATCCCAGGACAATTCGTGAACCTCTTCTCGGCTATGAGAGAATTCCAAGTATGCAAGCCATTGCAACCTGCAATAATACATACATATATTATTTATTATTTTTATAAACTCGGTTAATTCCCTAATGAGTAGCACGTGCAAAAAAGTTAATCATTCTACTACTTGTAAACTGATTGCCTCGGTACTTTGCTTTGTTGTTATGATTATTACTTCAAATGTTTATGATAATGTATTTATGATATATCTAAAGCCATTTACTACAGAATTACTTTTAAGCAGTGTTGTATTTAAATTCAATGAACACACATTAATTTATTCAGAATGAAAAATCACAGTTAACAAACTACACATTAATTAAGTAAAATTAAAATTGTCGCTATTATCAGAATTAGAAAATTAGAAAGATAGACTTGGTATAGGTACGATTTAATGGAGGGGGTCATCTATAAATCTAAGGACATGATTTTCGATGAAATGTTTCTGACGTATCCCTATTTGCGCTACGAATTATAATCCTACTTGGCGGCATCGGCGATGGATCCGTCTCTCTATCATGCAAGTATGAGCTTCCGATCACAAATACGTCGTCTGCAAATAAATATATTCATTAAACATTAATCATGCATGTCACCAATCGATAAGGAAATAAATTAGACAGTCCTACTTCCCATATATTGGTTACTAAACATGACATACTTAATGGAGAATATTCCAATGCAGCTATTTCATCCGCATATTCCCAAGATGTTGTATTTTTCCTGGCTTTTACGTCCCACACTCTTACTCGGCCATCAGATCCACCAGATACCATGAACGGTGTTTCGTCCATTACTCTGTATAGGCACAAGAATCGTATTATGCATTATTCATAGACATAGTTAATTGGCTGGTAATTGTAATAGTATTTTAATACTTAATAGTTCATAATTAAATCTTACCTAATGGCATTAACTGGATGGGCAACATCCTTGGAAACATGTCCTTTGAATGCATAACTTTCAGATTGACTTGCCTTTTGTATATATTCAATCGAAATGCGTCCATCCACGGTCCCGATTACGTATTTCTAAAATATTTAGCATTGTCATGAGCTCATGAGGGAAATACAATATATGCAGGCAGAAATATTCTTATTCAGGAGTATCAGGAGTCATAAACAAAAGAAGGTACATTTTTGTCCGGAAATATATCGATGCATCGGCTTTGATAATTTGGTGTCCCAGTAGGCCTGTTAATTAACGGTGTGGAAGTTTTTCTGATGTCCCAAGCTAACACTTTCTTTTCACCAGTCGCAACCACCAGTAAGTCACCTCTGACCTTCATGCAGAAAACCTAAATATAACGCGTATAATTATTTTTAATGCAGTCGGTTTATGATAATACAAATAAATGTGGCGCTGTGAAAAATTCTTTCAGAATATGATTCACAAAATATTGTGCCTTGAGCACAAATACATAAACGTAACGTAACATTAAGTACCTGCTCGACTTGATTTAATTTCGCCACATTTCTGTGATTTCTAGGATCCCATAACTTTACAGAACAATCCCAGCTTCCTGTAATGATCAAAGCTCTTTCGGGCGAGTAGTCTACACAACTAACCGCGTCATCGTGAACACCGATTTCCTTTTCTGTTGATTTATAATAGTTGTTTGAGCATACACACAACATTTGTAAGAAATACTTTTATTGTGCACCATTTTTGGCTTCGTTAAAATCTGTCAGAACTTAGTTTGTCAGGCAAGCTTTTCGATTGACTTGGCACGCTTAGCATTTAAGTTAAAATTTTGCTAGTAATTGTAAGTTAAACCTTTGCAATCACTCCCGTCAGACGAAAAGTTACTTAAGAACAGCTTATTGTCCAAACCCCCGTAGAAGACGTTGTTGATGTCCTGTTTGTGGTAAAAGCAAAAATAGATTAATACTATCATATTATAATATATTATAATACATCCCATGTGAACATATTATATTACATAAATATATTAACATATTAATATATTTTGTATATAATATGATAATCATGAATTAAAATAAAAATTAGACATTCACCGTAGCAAAGCAATCCAAAATTGGTCCTTTTTCATTTTGTGTTCTAGACTTTGGCCAATTGGAATCAACATGGACGACTGTTACAAAACCGTCCCACGAAGATATCGCCAAATGAGTATCATCTGTTCCGGGAATATATTTTATTGCGCTTATCGAGTCTTGCATATTTACACTGAGCTGGACATCTTTATTTATCTGTTTCAATGCCTGTGCCTGCATATCTGCTGTTGTTTGTGCGTCAGAGTCTGTTGACAATCAGAAACCACAGGATTCAGAATTGATCTTCTTCAGTTGTCAGTCCCAGTCGATCTTCTCTGTATGTTCTAGCATCCAATATTTACGAACACGAAAAATCAACACAAATCTAGAAAGTAGAGTATATCATTACATTAACTTGTAACGTAGATTTTGCAAAATTATAAGTTATTTATTTTGGTGGGCAACAGTAACAGTCCATTTTCGCATAGGAAAATAAAGCATGGGAAAATGGGAATGAGAATATTTTCAGTATTTTTCATTATTTCTTACCATTCCATGTAGTGAAATATCCGGTCCTGAAATTCCAGGATGTCAAGATCAAAGATAATAAGATTGTAGTTCAGCAGTTCAAGATTGAAGGTGTGGATGTAAAATGTAAACTAATTACGAATTTTGTCATTTGATTTGTTGGCATTTAGTGAAACTTTTCTATAAGATATTTATCTTACTTGCTTCCTGGTTCCTTTCCTACTGAACTCCCGGTTATCGTAATATTATTTAGCGCTCTTTTGCAAGTTAATCTCCTATGCGTTTGTCATGGTAAATGTAGTAGAGAATCTCTAGCCGCAAGAGATACACGCTAAACGCAACCAAACGCATATTATGCATTTTAGTAAAAGTAAAAGTAATCGCGAGCTTAATCCATGAAAAATGGCATTATAATTAATTATGCATATAGGTAATACTAAAATAATAGAGCAATAAGTGCAACAAGATGCAGTATGCAATGCGAAATATGCAGAGGAATATTTACCCTAAGTACCTATAATAAGTCAGTAATTTACATTTAAAGAAATTGTAAAAATTCTCACAGCTTACCGTACGGTATGATCCTCTGTGAAAGGTATTCCAAGCAATTTGTTGGAACTTTGTTCTGGACCATCTTCCTCTTCGATACGAAATCCAAGCTCGTCAAACCCAGAGTCGTCAGCAGGAACATCAGGTGGCCACATTGATGGTGTGACAGCACTGAAAGGTACACCAGCCTTTGGACTCACAACTTGACACAGTCCACTTTTATCAGTCGAGCAAACAAGTACTTCTTGATCAGGATCGTCACATGCCGACTCCACTAAAGCAAGTTTCTGTGGATTGTTTTCACATGTCACCATTTTAAGTAAACTCAATGGAAATCAAATCAATTCATTTAATATGAAGGAAGCACTCTAGTAACAAGGCTTTATTACTTATACTTTAACTTTATGCAACTTCGTTAACTACTTAGTAACTATACTTATTTAAACAATTATTTGAAAACCATAAAAGTCTTAATGTAGATTAAAGATTAAATGCATGTAAAATGTAAAAGTAAGTCACAAGTGGGAAATTATGTGATGTAATTGCCTAAGTGTAGTCCCTACTACCTACCTACAACCTATGTACCTATAGGTATTATTTGTAGGTCAAAAGATGTAGTTATTTGTGTTTTTTGCGATAATAAATTGCGATTCTCATTTACAATTAGTAGCTAGGTTTCTATTATGGATATTATTTTTATAATTATGTAGGAGCATGGACGGACAATCTAAACTCTAAACAAAAGGAGCACTTACTTTTAACTACTTCAGCACGTGTTATATATAGGTACAAGGGGAGCACTTAATTATACGCTATTATATTGATTACTATACTTTAAAAATTACTTTTTGCAATTGTTGGGAATTACTACGTGGAAGGTACCCGTAAACTAACGTTTTAGGTTCCTTTATGTTCCGTTGCTACTACAAGAATAGCAATTAGGCGTAAATATAGAGTACCTACTAGTACCAAATAATAGTTATCATATAAGTAACTCGTATACTGTAGTGTTTTGCGGTAGGATATTTATTGTGGATTATTATTATTTATCTGCAAATTGGATTGTATTATGTAGCAGTACAGCCACTAGCCTGTATCTAACATGACAGTCAAGTTATAACATGCTGGAGGATTATAGTATGATTAAGACTGACAATGTAAAATATAGAGATCTGTAGGACAACACACAGATGTCTTTTATAATATTCTGCTATCTGGGTCTACAGAGGGAAATAAATCGCACCTGGCACAGATGCGGTGAGATATATTCTACAATAAAGGCAAACCACAAGCATACCGACCCCAATTAAATATATCTAAGACCTAGATGATACTGTGATATATACTACACTACCTACCGTATATACAAAGTAGATTACGTTGGGGAAACAAATATTCTTGAAGCATTCGTCTCAGAAGCGTGAATCTACAAAAATAATTTGTAATTCGCAAACATCATTTATTGATTAAAGGTCTTAATGAATTGGTAACAGCTTCAAAGACAATGACAACATTAGAAGATATTCTCAAGGATATGCTAAGAGAACAGTGCTTAGCTAGAAAGATTTTCATTTGCATTTGTGATCTTTACTCTGCACAAATTGAAATGTTCATATATTTGCGTACATACATAGATAGGTAGCTTTCACTTTTAGCTGTTTTTCTCTAGGTGGAAACTTTGGTCGCATTATGTTTTATACGGTGTTCGCCACACTAGCAGATATCTTTGCTAATATTTATGTTTATGGAATTGTTATATCGTATGTACATAGATACAAAAATGTTTCAGCTTGCCTACTCACATATAGGATAGAGATCCTAAGTAAATAAATTACACCATACAGATTATAGTACATTTACTATAGCTTGGCAATTTTTGCAATGTGTCATTATTACCCGAAGATAATATATTATGTAATATGAACTTTCTGCTACAATAAATGTTAAAATATACTTCTGTAGTTGAAAGACATTTATGAACTGTAGACTGTAAACTTGTGGACCGTAGAATGAAGGCTGAGTAAGCTGAATAAGACTTTTCCAGATGCATACAATATTACAGCGCAACATGGTAAAAAAATGTTATAATTTTCCATTTGTAGGAAATTGCAGAGCAAAATATATTTTGATATATATTTTTATGACAGCCAACAGCTAACTCGACAGCCAGTATTTCATTTCTCTCTTGGGATGACTGTTGTACTCTGTATTCTACCTCGTTCCAAGTCTATTTACATTATTGCATTACTATGTAGACAGATTTTACATAAAATGCATAACCAATTTTAACAGAAGAGGTTTTATTAGAGTACTAGTAAAGTAAATATTGAACTTATTTTATTTCATATTGCGTTTTATTTTGCATGCTCTAGTTTAAATTCGCATTGCAGATTGCAGCTGGTGCATATGAATTTCATCTTCATTTCTCATTATAATTATGAATATTAAGTTCTTTAGAAAGGCATAATATAGAACAGAACAAACACTCCAGAACATAGAAGAAACTTTCTTTCGTAGAAAATCCTAATTAAAAATGTATGATTCTTCTTTAAATTGCAATTTACAATAGCTATATGAATCTAATAATTAGATTTAATAATCCATGTTCCAATAATCATGTTTGTAACAATAATATTAATAACGACATTGCGATAATAGTATATAATAGCAATGTAATAGCAATAATAGTATTTTAAAAGGATGTAATTGAACGATAAACTCATGCATATTTATTTTTCAAATTAGTGTATGCATAGTATGTGTACCCATAAGTAATGGTGTACTACATTTACTATTTGCTTCATAGACTATGTAGTACCCTAACATTACTGATTGCTCATAAAATGCAATACATTACTTAGCAATAATTGCAACTAAATACAAAATGCAAAAAAATCACAACTTAAGCTAGCTGACTGAATAGATTATTAGACAGGGTAGAATAATAGACTAAGGCTTACTATAATTTTAAAAAGAAATTAAAATACAGTAAAAGTTTGACATTACATGAACTGTGTTCCGTCCCACGTAGCCTTTTCTGTCATTGGAATTGGCGTGAAACAGAGATTTGGCAAAATCCATCATTAGGTAAACTTATCTTTTTACAAAGATTTTAGCAGTACTTAGTAAAAACAAAATTCAAAATCAGGCCAGACAGATTCACTGCCAATTATTGGAATGAAATTCACTATTATCACTTGTAAATCTTTAGCACAAAATTGTAACTTTTTTCTGAGCCCGTCTGTCGTGCTTTCACTCCACCTTTCAGTCTTTTCTTCCTTCACTTTCTCCAGACCTACGAAATATACAATGTATTTTCACTACTATCCTCACTCCCGAATCAGAAACAGCAAACTAGTGAACTATCACTTTCACCATCACTATCACTATCTCTAATGTAATGTAATCCTATCTAAGTAACTTCACGTATACTTTCTATAAAGAGTTAAGTTCTTTCTTTGTAGACTGCAGACTTGGGTTTACCCTACATTGCACCTCGTGTAAGAGAAAAAATGTCACAGACTAAAAACCTTGTCATATGTTAAGTAAATAAGTAGTTAGGAGACTAGCAGGTACGTAACAAGAGTGTTTATTTAGCAGCAGTTTGATAGATCTCTGCAATCTAATCTGACACAGATAATCGTATTAACGTGTAGAACATAGCTTAGACTATAGCCAAATAAACTGTATTAGTAAATTAGACTCTTGAGATAACTTGGGCTAATTTGTTTTCTTCTCAAACATATGGGCTGAATGAAGTGGAGAGCTCCCGGAATGCGACGAAGCGGATTCTTCCGGATAACTCCGAGTCGGCATGCGTGTCACAGCAAAACTTATACACTGACATTCTGTTTCCATATATCGTACACATAAATATACCTTAACTACACTATATAGGGTGGGAAAACTCCGATTCCGCATTTATGCTATATCCTATTGTGTGATATTCTTTTGACTCGTTGTTACGTGCTTGTAAAGGCAGCACAAAAGATTTTGACTGAGACAACAACATAGAAACCGAGCCATGACTACATAACAAAAGGAAAGAAAAGTCTTCCAATGCACAATACGTATGCATGTAGGGAAATATATCCTTTATGTGCGACTTTGTGTAAGTGTATATGCAGTGAAGAGCTTAGTACGTAGTAGATATATACGTAGTCATGTTCATTGGTAATAAAATAATAAAACTCTAGGACATGAAATGTAAATGTTACTAAGCCATTTTATGTATAACTTGATTAAGCACAATGTTGCGAAAATTGTGCCTAGGACAGCACAGGGCTTTAAGTTAAGTCGCTAAAATACATCTGTATAGTGAATGTAAGTACTTAAGTGAATTGCACAATGCTCCGGTTAATCAATAATTTATCTGTCATAGTTATTCCTCTTTGTGTGTGTGGGTGGATAAACGCGTCATCACACTGTATCCAGTATCCCTAACCTAAAGTTCACGTCACGTCACAAACACTGCATCCCTTTCCGTAGTTCTATTAATAAATATGCACTATAGTAGCATTCACAAAGATTATTACTGAACTTAGGTGAATAATTATAAATATTGTATATAGGTAACTTTGTTTATAAAGTATAATCTTGTATACATATCCGTCAGATACCGATACAATGTCTTATACGTGCATCGTACATGAAATGATTTAAAAATTGGTAATTTTTGCGATAAATTACTTTGAACTAATTTGAATACGACAAGCCATTAAAAATATGCCTTTTAGGAACTATTCACCTATAGATACTGACTATTAATAAGTCAAGCCTCTATTACACACACAATAATGCTTTGTACTTTACACATATTATTATAAACTGAGTATGTACTTAGGTACTTATTAACTTATAAATATCCAATAGCTAATGCCGTATGTAAAGCTTTCTTAATATTCAACTACTTTTATTCACTAATAGCTTTTAGTAACAAAAGTATTCTCATAACTATTACTAATAGGACTTAGCGCATAAATGCGTCATAAATACACAATACTTATAGGTACCTACCATCTTTATTATGTTTTTGTTTTTAAGTAGCTCTAGTATTAATATATTTTCTAATTTATGGTTTGCATTTATAGATATATACATTTGCATGAAGTATTTATAAAGTAAAGAAAAGTGTTGTGTACTACAAACAAGTACTTACGATATACTTTCATTAGCTAAAGCACTCGAGAAATATGCTCCAAGCATTATATACAGAACAAAGCGTGCGGATGCGGTTTACCATTTATCTATTGTATCATTTGGGTCTATAAAATGAATTCTTGGTATGGCAGAGCAATCTCTTTGCTAGATAATGGCATTTAATTTATTTGTACATAACAAACCTATTGTACATGGGTGGATTAATACTTTTAGCTTCAATAATTTAAGTGTACGCTACATATACTAGTGGTGCATCCGTATGTATTTGTAGCTCCTGGTATTGATTGATATTATTGTTGTGAGAGTGAACTAAATATGTATATTGTAAGTGCTCTGCCGGTTGAGGTTACAGTGGAATGCCCAATCGTGTCTCCGTCAGCGAATGGGTGTGATCTA
>JAQFYC010005759.1:0-13655 GCA_034694165.1 Tomocerus mixtus | reverse complement strand
CTTTAGATCACACCCATTCGCTGACGGAGACACGATTGGGCATTCCACTGTAACCTCAACCGGCAGAGCACTTACAAAAGTGAAAGTGTGTTCAGAAGAAAAGAATGAGACATTTCCTTCTGTAATAGTTATAGGGTCTTACAGAAAGTTCACAAATTTTTTTTGCAGTGAATTTAGAGTAAAGATCTGCCGAGTACTTGGATACACTGGTTTTATTGCATATGTGCATACATGATGAGTGTACCATATAACATTATGTATAGGGATAATAGTGGGGAAGGAAGCAGGGAATGTTATTTCTAGCTAACGCACACGTTCGTACGTAAGTGCTTAACTTACAATCCTAAAGTGACTCATCGTCTTGTCTTTGGTTCACTTTCACTCTCAGTCTCACTCATCTCACTCATTCTCGCAACGCGGAGACAGTTCATTTCACAAACTACTCCTACAACAGATAAATTCCCTGATGAGAATCCCCACTATATAAGGCAAGCTACAGTCTATGACATAGCTTCCATATATTTAGGTACAAATTAGAACTTAATATAAGACGTTATTAAGATTTCTTATATCTCTGTTCCTTATATGAACACTTTGCTAAACTAGAAAACTGATCATGCATAAATTACGTCAAATTGTGTGTAAACATTGTACATGGCTGCATGGCACTTAAAAGCCCTCTGTAAATATAATATTATTCACGCACACGTAAACAAGTTTTACTAAATCTTGCAATTTTTAATTTCTTCTTATATTTGCGTATCCCTACTATAGAATACTATACTATACAGAGCATAAGAAAGGCGGTAGATTGTATGCAAATAAAATAAATCCTGTGTACTGGAGACTGAATGTAAGTAGAATGTTTATTATGATTGGAGAGATGCATTTTTTGTTAAGGGAATAGTGGGAGTTGGAAACTACTGCGTAGAATTGCGTAGAGAAAAAGCTCACATAGTTTACTTATGTATGTACTATTAGACTATACCTAGTCTTATGTAAGTAATGGGAGTATGTAGAAAGCAATATAATAGTAATCATCATTGCGTGAGAAAGGAAAGTGCGTATCTACGGCTACATTGCTGTATAGGAGATTGCTTTTCTCATCATTATAATATTATCATCCTACTAGGAATATAACTGGGAATAGAATAGAGTAGGGAATTACATTACAAGTGTTATGCTAGCTGCTGGATTGGATTCCGTTGTGGTTTCTCTGCCTGGACTGGAATTCCGTTGAAATCTACGGAGAAAGGACAAGGGAAAGCAGGACAGGAAGTTGTGTTGGCATTGGGAGTGCGAGAGTGAGATGTCTTTCTCAGAGTAATGCTGAATAATTGATCGAACTCACAAAATAAAGTCCCAAGCCACAATTTCCTCATCCCAGCCAGGGAAAACAGCCCATTTCTAATGGGACTCAATCGGCGTTAACAACCCGAGTAAAAGATCCGATTTTTTCATCACCACTGCCGCCACCGCCAATGCTTAGATACACTGCCCGTATAAAGACGAAAACCCGTTGGCTTTTTTAACACAACACTATTTTTACAAAACTCAACCTAATTCTGAATCCAAAACGAAATCTATCTTACAGCTAGAAAAGGATTCAAATCCAGAATCCAAAATTGTGCCTAAATTTTCGAATTACATTATCCATAGGAATTGCGATGGTTTCTCCCATATACTATCTGTACATCTAGTCGTAGTTTGAGATAACAGATGATTGTCAACTAAATTAAATAATGTTACAAGTGCATTCCATTGAGTTTTATTGTTTTCCAGACAAACGAGACAAAAAATGCGCAACGAGATTCAGACACATTGTCCATGACACTTTTACATAGCATATATAATACAGTGACAATGTTATTTTCAAATAAGTGCATGTTACAGTTTTAATTTTTTTATTCTACTTATTAATACACAACTAACAATAATTATTCATTCTGCCGCCTTTTCTATCCACATATAAACCGGAGATTGAAATACCTATCTACCTAAAAGTAAAATAAAACGTAGATAATCGGGTGTTAAGCCGCATTTCTAAGTCAGAAGTAAAAGCAGTGGATGTTGTACATTATCCACCTAGTGTGATGTCTGTAAGTAGTAGCTATCTCCTCTGATGTGTTTATGTGTGTAAGTATGTAGAATGGAGGAGAAAGGTATTCGGAAAAGGAGGAAAAGAAAGCAAAGCGGCTCTTAAGCTCTGTCCCTGTGTATTTTCACTTTTAGTTTACACGTGTGTGTTCCTGACTTTTATTGCCTACCTATTCCTTTAGACTCCTTTAGACTGCTCTTCAGTTATTCCTTCGTAGTCTGATTGTGAGTGCCAGTGAGAATGTGTCTACAAGCAGTTGTCCTTCTTCTTTCTCTCTTCTTCTTCATCTCATTCTTCCTCCCTTTCCACAACTTACACACATCCTATGCAATTCTTCCGATTTCCGATGCGAACTCCTCAAATAACCTAACGAGGACTAAAGTACCAAACCCACAGGCGTGAATAGAAAATATATGCATCTGTGTGCGTGTATGTACACATTACATTCGGTGTGTAAGGGTGTTCATGTATAATCAATGGATATAGAACAGGAATACAGTTTTACTTATGGAAGGCAAAGAAAGCATTGCATTGGGATTTTAGTTATGTATTTAGACAAACATCCTTGGCTTCTGCTTGGGATTTTCGTGTGGCCAGTTCTGATTTCTGATACGTATGTACTTACATGCGGTGTGGATTGTAATAGCTATGCATCCTCGGCTATGCTGTTCTTTCTGAATGCATTAGCCTTAATCAGAGCTCATAAAAATCCATTTAAGTAGAGTATTTGTCTGTGGTAGTACAAATTCCAATATATGTATGGAAGCATTAAGAACCTAAGTAGTATATAGTGGCACAAAATATTTACTAAATGGGTACCAAGGATCCCTTACAAAAATTATCATGGTCGTTTCAACTCTCATAAAGAATAATAAACAATATTGCCAAAAATATTGATAAAAGATGCATTTTGCAAAATTAAAGAATATGTATTGAAAAATGAGGAGGAAACGATTTTTTTTAAGTTTAGTAAGAAAATAAGTAGAGCTAAAATAATTAACAACGATAAGTTTCCCTTATCAATACCCATTCCGGGTTTTATGTAGTACGTTTAAAAAGATTTTCATATCCGAGCCTTCGTAGTAACTGATACATGTATTTGAGTTGTGGGTAGACATACTGAGTGAGTCTACTGAGCACAAATGTATAAAGCCAAAGGAAAACGAATGTGAGTTGTTAAATTCTCTCTCCGCCTGCATTCCATTCAATTTTTCTGTAATATTGCAATCCTTGCCTTCTTTGCTTTGCTCTGATCTCTTTCCTTCCTTTAGCTTGGATATATATATACATACATGGGATGACACTGTCTCCCTGACTATAACTGGGTCTCTCACTCCCCAGTTAGTTTCGTCCACTTTTCTTGTCGAGTTGAAAGGAGAGAATTTATGAGACTCTTTATGCCACACTGTCCCATCATATATTTCACAGATAAAAGTCAAATCGTCTCATGCCTGAATTTATTAGACTGTCTGATCAAAGAACCTCCCAATCATCCATACACAACACAAGGACCAAACCACTATTACCATTCCCTTTCCCTATACACACACTCACTGCAACCAATACACAAAATCATAACCATTACCCACTCTTCTTTCACTCAATCAACTCACAATTCCCTCCTACTTACTACCGTATACCAGTAGGTATTGTCCAAAGTACAGGATGTCTCATAAAAATATCCCTCCTATAGTAGTTACCATATTTTCACGACTGCTGGACAAAACCTACAATTTCTTGTTTAGAGAGAATATTTTAAGGGACCTAAGGACAATCACAAGAATCATGAACTTATCTAGTTTTGATCCCAAATTTTCATCCCAAAAAAGTTTATTTCACAAAACTAGAAACTGAATCAATCCAATCAACAAATTCCGGAATTTTCCAGCTAATTATAAGCATAGTCAAAATTGTTCACCAATATTAAATTCTGGAGAAAATGATTTCAATTTTCACAAAACTATAGGCATTTTTGATTATATTTGCAGGTACAATCAAGAGTATGACAATTAGAAACAAATAATTATAACCCCCCTGTAGATGCTAACTCCTTTGACTGTATGTAGTCCACGGATGCCTCCTTTACAAATAAATAACTACAAAAATAGGCACAAGACCACTAGAGAATACATAATATAAGTATAATAGTCAACTCAAAAAGAAAAAAGGCCAGGGACTACAGCATTTATATTATCTATGTAAGTAGTTACATTACTCTCCTTCAAATATGCACAATGTACATAAATTCCTATAAAATACAGATAAAGATATTTACAATAAAGCCCAATAACCACTACTTACAGTTTCCCTTACAAATAAAGTCCTTAAAAATATCAGCAGCTTAATATTTCTCGTCAACGGCTATTATATTGCAGGTGAAGAGCTACATTAAATATTATGGGAAAACAGAATAAATTATTTTAACGATGGAGACACTTCTAGGAAATTGATGCGAATAAGGTTTCAAATAAATAAATGCATATATACGACATATTTACATACCTATACAGGCACTCAGAAGGGACAGGATATTATTTTATTGGTTATGTCTGATTGTATTTGACAGAAATGTGTTGTATGTGTCAACGGTAAATATCATTTACCAACAGACACAAAAACTTCTGTAAGATTCCTGTATATTCATAAATTTTTGAGATTTGTTTTGTCTGCAAACCCGGCTTAATGCAGTAAAATAAATATTTCGTATCTCTACTGAATTATAATTTTCATACCAAATCAACCGAAATTTTCGCCATGTGCATAGTATAAGAAATTGTAAGCAATTTCAATGTGAAATATTTGCCGCTGACATATATAGAGTCGATGTAAAAATGTAGGAAGTAGGGATGCACACACACACATGGCATTACATCTCCTAAATAGGGCAAAGAGTGAAAGGAAAGTTGATAGCATGCAATCTAATATTATATCCTGATTTATGAAATCAAATGCTCTTCTTAGATCTACAACCTTACATAAGTTTGTTATGTGTACTTCATGTTCTGCAGTGGTTGTCTGTGCATGTCTTCTCTGTATCTGTGTATCTACATATATCTATAAATGTAGTCTATTTAGTTCTGTGAGTAGAATACACTTATCGTTAGCAATATCATAGTTATATTCGTGGCATGGGAAAGAGTAAGTCTTGCCGAGAGCCTAAGATCAAGTGGCGGATGAGGTTAGTCAAGTGAAATGAACTGCTCACGCGGAAACCAGCTAGTATGTGGTGTAGACTAGAGCAGTGCAGTGCCCCTTACTTTCTACGAATCCTCCACATACACAGATAAACTTAAACTCAATACTGATTCCTCCATAAATGTAATACATAACCACATACCTACACATACATAAATGCACTTAAGTAACAATATAAGTACGTAACTGCTTACGTAGTATTTATTTATTTACGCAGAAAATACGATTGTAGGAAGGAGAATGTGTACCAATGCCAAAATATATATTTATTTGTATATGGATTCTTTGTACGCATATTTATATTTCAATGTTCTAACAACTTTTATAGAAATAAATAATAGAAAAATGGAATTTCTTTATTACAGCAAAATTGTGAAAGTTAGGAAATAATTACAAACTCAACATCAGTGATCTACTTTAAGATTAAATTTAAACTTAATAATAGTACCCTTTCGACTATAATCGTAACACGCAATATTAGGTACAATGTACATAAATAACGTTTCTTCAAAAATTGTCTATAAATAAATAGTACAAGGTTGAATTCCCAATACATATCTACAAACATATATAAATACCTAAAATGTACTTATGATCGATTTGTTTCTTCTTTTTCTCACTAGCGGGCATGTTACATCCACAGCGGTCTAATAAATATAAGTACACATCTAAAAATCAAAGGCACTAAAGAACAAAAAGAAAAAAAGCAATTGTATATATTTTATGTGAACAATAATATTAAGTATGGCTGAGCTTATTATAAAAAGAAGCATTGAACAACTATTTATAATATTATACAATAGTAACTGGCTTTTAGTGTGGTTCTGGTAAGAAGAACTTTTTCATCTGGTGGAATACAAAAATTATGTAGGACTGCAATATATCTATCTGTACTATAGTTTAGTAGTAATGGGGAGCATTGAGATATGAAGTAAGGAATTGAATGTAAAAAACTGTAGATGAGAGATTTAAGCCGTGCTTAGGAATATATTATACATACTACCACACTGCTACGTACCCATATTACGAAATAACACTATGTGTATGAAATTCATTCTCTTGTGTATAAGAGAATGCATTTCATACACAATAGTCTTATGTATGTACAAGCCCGTCAATCGCTCATGCCATCACAAAAACCTTTTTGTACTACAATGTATGTGGGTAAACTCACACAAAGAAATCTAGCTTGACATGACTGAAAATTAACTGCGATTGAACTGTTGACTTTTTGTTGTCTGTTAATTGGGTTGATGACTAATTAATCTTGACTGTATTGTTGACTAAGATTATGCACAAAACTGCGTAGTTACATGCGTACTCAGAAAATCTTAGTTTGCAAATTCGGCATTAATTAAAGAATAATTTTTACTGTAATTCTTGTGATGCCATTTATTTGAATTTTGAATTTACGCGCTCGAAAGTTTCACTACCGTGTAGTGATAGTTAACAAATAATAGTGTGGCTGGCTTATTTTAGTTGTGAGATGTTTTTTATGAGAGGTTACGTCGCCTAGGAGGTTTTAGTCAAAGTAGAGAGGAGTAATGTCGCGGAGCTTATAAATATATGTATGCAGTTTTGGTTGGAGTCAAGTCAACTATAAAACGTCACCACATAGACTTTGGATGTAATATATTATGCAATAATAATATTGGATGGGATTGTGGTAGTCCACGGACATAATATTATATGAAAGAAGAGGAATGTTGTGGAGAGGACGTTCTTATGTGTTTGTGTGTAGGGAAGGGACGGAGTAAAAGCGGTGGGAATGGAGGATGAAAGTGTACATATGAATAATAGTAGCCAAAGGAAATAAAGCCGTGGCTTTCTTAAAGGATGCGATGCCCACAATATGAGAAAGTATAAATCAGTCTACAGAGAGATGCTTGGACAATAAAATTTCCACATTTTCCCCATTAGTTGTGCCCACACTTCATATGCTGCGAGTGCATTTCCGAAAAAGAATATACACAGAGTGCATACTATCGTCTAATACAACTTCAATCTCCTTTTATGTACAGGTTCTTTCAATAACATTCTCTATCTCAGGAAAAACTATTTAAAAAGCTAGAGACATAATACTGACGACGTGTAGTTTATCAAAGCCAACATAGATATAGTCCCGTGCGTTTTATTTATTTATTATTATATTTAGATTTAGTCAATTTCCCACAAATCTGCACATCAAACACGATATTTTCAAATTACTGTTAAATAACTCCAAAAAATTGCAAATAAAAACCCAAAAGAAAACGAATTTTCTAATCTTTGTCTAATTTTTTCATAAGAAATAATACTTTTTGATGTCCAAAATATTTTTTAGAAAGTCCAACATCGTATTGCCTTACCCTGTATTTGGAAAAGGAGAGTTATCATAAAGTATTATTATGTATGGAGAAAGACTAAGGAAATAGATTCACTTCCCTTCTTCTTCGACTCGGATCATTTCATTTCAGTTTACGGGCGGATGTACATATATCTGTACATAGTACACACACCACGACTACACATGCACACACATAATATCTATACACTGCATAGAGGGACGACTCTGTAGTAACAGAAACGTCTACTGTATAAGAAGAATAACTTTGGCCCTGGCCTGCCCGCCTCTGACTCACCTACTGCCTACTACCTATCTGCCCAAATAGCCATAATAAATAATGTTTGCAGAAAGAAAGCCGGTGAGGAACTCTCATTCATAACATTAGCCTAAGTAAGACACTCACTTATAAGTAGGGGCCATAAAACCCTATCTCTCTCTTCGTCTCCCTCAAAACTAAACCCTCATAACTAATATTTCATAAAATACAGATATTCCGGTGCAACTGCACATTCTTAATCTGCCAAACACTATTCACCCACCAAACCAGTCACTTTTAAATATCAAATAGAGTAATCGCATCTGTCACCCACTTAGCCAATAACCAATTCCAACAGTGCTGCTATATTTCTCCAGAATTTCTTATAAAAGCATCTGTAAATAGGAACATCAGTAGGCACCTAAATTATGATTAATATTTGATGACACTGTAAATATGCACGTAGTATTCAATTTTAAATGTAAAATCTTTTTTCACAATTGGTGCAGAAGTTACTAAAAAAATTAACCGAAGATTATAATTTTGTAAATTATTGGATTAAAATGGTGTTAGTATTTAGAAGCATTTTTAAATTTTAATGTGAGACTGTCTAAATTAACATAATTTATGAAATGAATTTTGCAAATATTTTCATTATGGGCAAAAGAAGTTACACAAATGTCGTTCACATGACGAATTATTGTTGCAAGTCTCAAATACAACAATTTCTCTTACTTGACAACATAAATATCCTTAAATTTATTTTTTGCAAGAAGTGGTTCTTATAGCATTATCTTTCTATAACAAAAATTGTTGCTACATATAGATTTTGCTTTCTTTATAAAAATGGTTTTTTTACCATTTATTTTTTCTACATAGGAAAAGGTATTTAATTCAATTGCATGCCAAATTTCTATATTGTCTATGGAAAATGTCTGTTAAAATATTATTTAATTCTCTATAGAAAATATAATATTTGCTTTTTATATAAAAATTGCAGTTAATGTAATTGTCTGCCCCATAACAAGCAATTTTGAAAAGATTTAGTCTTTTATTATAGTAGTATTAGTAGATGGCTCTACGTTGAATGCTGAAAATGAAAATGGTAATAGAGAAATCTGTATGGTAAAAAGTGTTTATTTTCGTTGTTGGGGTTAGTAACCTCTGTCTGATATATTTCTTCAGTAGTAGTAGTCAGGCACAGTATATTGCTTATTATGTTGTGCAATCTTTTGGCTTATTTGACGAAAGTGCGTGTTCCTGGAATGAAATATTTGCATGGGTTATGTGTGTTGTAAAATGGATTGGAATATCGAGTGAAGAGAAGAGAGAGCGAAAGAATGATAATTTCCTGGATTTATTTTTCAGATGGGTCGTAATGGGATCAAGTATTCTTTCTTCTTTTATTTTCCCTCGGTTCTCTCACTCTCTAGTACTTTCAGTGAGTAGATATTTTAGATAGTGCATGCATACCTTCACATTTGCGACGAAAGCAGTTTTTCCTTTTCGCAGACAGAGCTCTGCATTGTCCCATTAAATTTCTGTTCATCTCAGCCCAGGTAGCAAATTCCTTCCACAAAGCGTTTCCTGGAATTTCAAAGTACTTAGATAGGTTCTAGGTACATACATTATTACGTTAACTCCGTAGTTGGGATATATCTACACTGTAGGTCTATAAGCAATGTATGCCTTTATACCTTTATACTTAGCTATACAACGCATTACCTATGTGACAGTTATGGAGATTATACAAGTAGGCATAGATTTTATTCTTTTTCTAGCGAAAATTTTCTTAAAGTGATTTTCTTTTTCAGTAATACATAACAAAATAATAATACTATACCGAACTGGTAACATTTTCAGATACCTACCTACTAGAGATGGGATCCAATTAAAAACTCTCTAAATTGGGACTAAAAATCTAAACTCCTACATTTTGGTAAATATTCTAACTGCATAACAGCGAGTTTAGACGAAATAAAATCTTTTGTCGTGACGAGAGTCAAACTAAAAGCTTTCTGACTTTTTCATGGACTTTTTAATAAATGGATAAATAGTAGTTTGTTAAATACGCAAAGTTATTTCTGTTGACATTTGATAATTTTAAATGACAGATGCGTTTTAACTCATAATTCACCCTTTTTAGAAGTAAACCGAAACAAAGCAAGTTAAAAACAATCAAGATCGAGACACATTTCTCGAAACTGTTGGCTTCCAACAGTTTCGAGAAATGTGTCTCGATCTTGAAACCATTTCTTTGCAAAATATGCACATCTACTCTAGATCGAGATTTTAAGATTTTAGGAAAACAGATGTAATAGTTTTCGAAATCGTGGAAAGCCAACCATTGGCTCGATCCCATTTCAAATCCCTACCTACCAAAATTATATATATATTTTTTTAAATTGTAGTATACGAAAGAGAACGTGTTGTAAAACGGTTAATCCTTTTTGTCAATGAAACGATACCATAGCATATAGAAAACGTGTTTATATATTTATGTACATATGTACTATACTATAGCTACTGTACAATAGGCCCTGTCTCTGTCTTTGCTGAATATTTGAAGTCCTTAAAAAGTGATTTCTGTACCCTATTTATTTTCTACGCAATCCAACCAAATGCAATGGAAATACCGTGTTAAGTAGACAGGTAAGAGAAAGTATTAGCTGTCTATTGCCTACATCTTTCTTTCTCTTATTACATTAACTCTAAGTACGGCCATCCATTCAGCAGTCAGATAAACAGAATGATTATTGTGTGTCTAGTGTCTACTATGTAGTTATACGAAGGAATCCTCTAAGAGATGAACTAAACCATGCAGCTGGGTAGAATGAATGAATGAATCTTCTTGTAAATAGGAAAGTGTTAGTATAACCTAAACCTTGACTTCCCTTCACTTGACTTTCAGTCTTTCAGTTCATCTTCTTCCTTTTACTTTATACAGAACAGACCAGACTACAGACTACAGAGACTACAGACACAACGAAACGAAAACTCAAACGACGGAAACTCACCGGCATAGCAGCTAAAACTACATATTTTATAGAGAAGACCTTTTATGTGGTCTCTCTGCGTTAACATGTTGTCTCTGTGTACTTACGTATACTTTATAATACTTTATAGCAGACACACGCATTCAAATGCCATTTCTCTTTGGTTTCCTTCTTCTACATGGAAATATCCACTGGAGAAGTCTGGAGTGGAGGATCAGCAGACTCCCATCCACTATGTAGTTTCCTCTCGGATCTCTACAGTTGATTTTGGAATGTGCACGTGCCAATCAAAATCAAATTTGCGTCCTAACAGCCTTTACACCATTCACCAGAGATGTAGAAATAGCCAAGCCAAACAGCCTCCCTAACCATCCCATTATAAAAGTTTAGATCTTCTGAAGAGTTCTTTGGTTTTGCATTTTGTATTGTAAACTTTTATTTTGCAATATACAGATAAATTATAAATACATTGTGATTATTAAGGACCTGGACTCAGCTCTTTTATTATCTTTATGAGGAATTCCCCCTTTTGGGAGTTTTGCACGGATTTGTATCCCAAGATAATTTATAACAGTATAATTTAGCACTGTATATGCCATCGTCACATTTAGGAAGAATATTACGGGTCTGCATGCATGCTAGTATATATAATTGATATTATTGCACTCAACTAGCAGCTAGGAGGGGTACCAAAAGGTATCCCTATGATATTATAGTCCCTTATTATCTACCTGTGTGTTGAGTGAGTGCTATTTCTGTTTATATTTATTTCGACCGTCTGTCTGGGCTGCGTGGTGAATAATTTCAGTTTCCAGTTTTCAATTTTCGTCTGTCCTCCAGTTCTCTTTGCTTTTGCAGGGAACTCGACTCAACTTCCGCGATCTCGTTTATTTCGAAATGCAAAGTGTTTATACATAGGTAACAAGGGAAACTTGCTTTGCTATTGCTTTTGCTTTTGCTTCATCAAAATGCAATTATTGAGCATTGAATTAGTTGGCAGTGGATTGAAATAGGATGAATGAGGTGGTTTGAGTGTCGTGAGTGAGCCTCGTGCGTATTTATCGATGAAATATTAAGGACTCTTTAATTGCTACCACAGAATTAGTAACAACCTATTTGTAGAATTGCATTATCTCTACTCTAGACTCGATTCCGTCTATTAAAAGATCCCTCCTCCTCATCTCCTTACTCTAATATTCATCTACCACACAACAAAACAGAGCATTATGTAATAGTATTTGGAATTTCTAGTTCTATTTAGTCTTTCTGCAATAACTCGTTCAACGAGAATTCACTGAGAATATTAAATTTTAGTTATTAAATATTAATTGATATTGCTGTGATGTGATGTGGCTTGGCTTAAGGCTACCTGTCGTGTGTGTACTGTGTACTCGTAATTGCATAACGTAAAAACTTCATTTGAACATGGGGCGATTACGGCATAATATTTTAAATGTTTCTTTATGTATTAAATACATAAATACTTTAGTTAGGTATTTGTTTACTAAATGAGAACAACAACGATGGAAACATAATTAGCTATTCCCATGTACCTTGTCGAAGTATAGATTGCCATTAAATCTTTAGATGACAAATATAAATAAATAGTTGCAATTGACAATTGCCGAGAAGACGCAGCAGGAAGAAGGATCGTTTGTGCTTTGTGCAAGGCAAGGAAGAGTCACAGATTTATTTATCTCGAGTTCTTTAAACAAAGAAGGGAAAATCCGGTGGGGAGTCAATAATACTGATGATGATTCACCCTGATCCTGATCTCGTAATATCGCAAGCAGAAGCAAGTCAAAGGAAGACAAATCCACGCTACGTTAACTTTAACTGTGGAGGGAGTTCGGCTGGCTTTTGGCTCACAGAGAAGTGTAATGTATTAAGCGACGGAGCAATCCCTTTATAGGGATAGTCTGTCTGTCTGTCTGTCCGTTTTGTCTGTGGAACAATGAGATTTCATGATTCTTTAATGTCACAACCTTTAGTATGTCATTTAAACTATTGTCATTGACCTAACGTGTATTTCAGTGACACTTTAACTCAACTTACATTTACATTCGTTGTGCACTGGTTTATATTTAGCACAGGGATGAAAAGATGAGTTTTGCTCTTCCTTCTATCTCTGTTTGCCTCCTGGCATACGGCACGCACAATGCACACACATTTACCAAAATCGTGTGTGGCTTTGGCTTCCTATTCGTAGTCTATTTCTATTCAATCGCGTACGTATGCACTCGGCGGTATTCTTCAGCACACTGCAACTATGATTTTCCCAAAGGAGAGAAATATTCTCAATCTCAAATCTCAAAATACGTTTCCTATAATAGTAGAGATGAGAAGGAGATTTATACTGATGTCTATTGATAAACAATGAGACAATAACCTCGATCTTCTTTTACTTGAATGTATTGCATTGTTACCAATTTACTTACCCCTTTCCAAATCTCATAGCAATTCAAATATACACGACAGCACACAGCACAGAGTATTTTAGTGCTGAAAGCTTTAGTAATGACTTGTACAGCTTCCTATTAATACCTAAACTTAAACAATAGAACTTCTAACGCTTTTCTTTCTTGATATTAATAAGTTTAAATGAATAACAGACAAAATATGAATCAAGTAAAGCAATCCTCGCATAGAACAGAGAACATATTATTTATATATTATGATTTAAAAATCTTACTTAATAGAAATAAATTCAAGTTAGACAAAAATGGGTAACATATTCTGAAATGGAAGATCATCTTTCTGGCTGGGGCTTACTTTTTAATTTTA
>JAQFYC010005758.1:0-13655 GCA_034694165.1 Tomocerus mixtus | reverse complement strand
GCTCTTATTAGTTTTAAAGGGATGCTAAGTTCATTATGATGTGACATAATAGTATTTATTCACATTTCATTGCAATGGAATTTTGTCTTCCTTTGCAATTTCATTGTCGCAGTATTGGTTAGTTTACACATCATATTGATGGATAGATTCTTGTTTACGTTTAAGTTGCGACCGATGGAAGGTCTTGAATGGAAACATTTACTAACTAAATTAATATACACTTCTGGAACGATTAAGCTAAGTTATTTTCTAACATACTTAAGAATGACATAACTCAGCAAAAATATTTCTGTATTGCATATTGTAGTACTTTGTTTTGTATAGATATCATTATTCACTTTTGTAGCTGGAACAGAGTACGAAATGAAGATAAAAGATAAGATTCCAGTGTCAGATTCCATATTGAGATAATAATCTTCATGTTGAGGTATATACATATTAATATTGTAGGCTATGTTTACTTTAATGTAGTGTAACGCATTATTAATACTAGGGTGAGAAAATACTTTGTATTATTTAGTCGGCATAATGCATATTATTGGTTTTGTATTATGTATAGGAGCTTTTTAGATACGATATCGGGAATTGTGATATCCATTATACAATATAGTAAGGCAACTGTCTATAATTATTTCCTAATGCAATGGATAGATTCCAATTTGCTATATGAAATACGAATTACTGTAGTAAATACATGAAGATATCTGTGTTGATAGATAAATTGCATTACTAACATCATTACTTTGTCACATTATTTGTTGCGTTAAACAGCCATACAAAATATTTCTTTTCTGTAGCCTAAACTGTAGTATATGATTTTTAGTAGATAGTTTATTACTGACAAAGGAGATTTATGATTGAATTGTGACAACTGTGTATTGTCAAATTTTCCTTATGAATATGGTACTGGGATACATGTTTTATGAGACTGTAATTGCACTTCAGTGGAAGAGAATGTCTTCGTTTAGATTTATTTTAATATAAGTAAAGCAGTTTGAGTGAAGGTAATGCAGCTTATAGAGAATATGTACTTATGCTGTAGAAATAGATAGAATTGAAGTAAAAACATTTCATTGATGACTCACCGAGATTGTGTAGAATGGTGCCGATGGGCTGTAAAGTGTGATGATGTTTAAAGTGATGATGTCTCCGGTCATTGGGATCCAAGGCCGGATGTCTAGTCGGGTTAGACAAATCCACAGGATTGTTAGGAACCAAGCCACCACCTGGTGTTGCAATTAGCCCCGATCCGGAAACTGGCACTGGAACCTGCCCACCGCCGCCTTGACCGAAGTCAATGTGACCATTCAAATTTAGCTGTTGAGGCTGATTAGGTTGAGGAGGTCCGCAGTTACCCGGATTCGGACTCATCTCTGAATGCTGCTGATTTTGTTGTTGCTGTTGTTGTTGTTGCTGCTGTTGTTGTTGCTGTTGTTGTTGCTGCTGATCCGATTGCACGCACATATCACTCTGCGCAACAAAATCGAGCTAAATAAATGAGTTGCATTCATGCAATAACTGTATTAAAGATGAACATCATGTATCTCATCTCATCTCTGCCCGTGATAGCCTTTGTGTCTGGGTGCATCATCATAATATATCATACAGAGACATCACACACCATCACATCACATCTCCGTATACAAGAAATACATCAATTCTCTATCTGTGAAAGGTTATGCCCCTTCACAATTTATTGTTTCTCCTACCTAAGCATTAAATACTCCTGATATAATTATTCTTAAGTGTGTGCATGACTAAAAACTACCTACTCGGGCACCACACGTACATTTGTGAATTGTGAGCAGAGAGAAGGATGCTCCTTAGAAAAAATTAAGGGGAAGCTCCCTACAGCCTACAGAAACTAATAGATTCATCCTACTTACTATGTAAGTGAGTATAAGCATGTATGTAGATACGTTGCAACAATTTTATAACTATATCTGGCAAAACTTTTCTAGAATTTTGACTAAAAATTACTATATTGCTAGTTCCTACCAAGAAAGTAATTTAAAGTGGAGTATTTTTGCAAATTGCTATTAACTCTTCATTTATTGCTGCTAATTAAATATTTTTTAAAGGAATTAATCTGATTTGGGGAAATTTTACGATTTATTTCATTTTAGAGATGCGTAAGTGACAAAACATATTTTTTACCTGTTGTAAATAGTATTGGCTGACACTTGCAGGAGTATTAGGTGAGTCTGTAGTTGCGCTAGTAAAGGGGGTCAATTGATGATCTTGTAGCGGTGTGGTGTCCCAGCTGTCTGCAGGTGTGGCATTGTTAGGACCAGAAGGCTCACCCCCTTCGTATGAGCTTCCGAGTCCGAAATGATATTGGCCCTGAAAAGACAAACGAATAAAGTTGAGTGAACAATTCTCTAGCAATCAAAAATTCGATTGCTCATCTTTTGTGTCATGTGTTTGCGTATCCGCCTCTTCACAACAAAATAATGTACGAATATATCTAATATCCAAGGCGAAGTTCATTCATTCACTCACTCGCATGCTGGCTGACTCACATTGTATTTTGAAATACTATTCCGGCTTGGCTACGGCTAATCCTACTCTACTCGTAACAAAGAAAGGGTGCACTATATCGATTCCCTCAATGCAAACAATTCCTCCTAAGCCTAAGTTTCCCTGTATTATAATTCTTTGTTCTTTCAATACCCTAATCTGCTTGCATTACTCAAAACAAACTATAAATACGAATTTAATGCTTCAACAAGATGATCCAGTTCCCATATGATATTTTTTAATAGTCTTCCTATACAAAGGGGACTTCCAAGTCCTAACATGCAAAAAACTATTCGAAATCTGCATGCTTCGTTAAAATAATTCATATAGGTGGACAGATTACACACTCTGTGTGTAAATGTGAACGCGCATACTTCCGGTATATTTCATGTATATTAATTACTAGGTTCATCCATGTATTTTACAGAAGTAACTCTCCATTGAGATTTGTTGTCATATATTATAATTACAAATAGAATATCGACAAACAGTTACTTTAGACTACTACTGTTTATTTAGCTGATATAAATCTACATAAACAAATAAAAGTAGTGTAAATTTTACAGCAATGATAAAAGGATGGTATTTAAAAATGTGAGTGTCTTTTTATAGATGAACTTTTACTTTCTGATAACATTCTGTCAAGATTAATAATTGGGCACATGCTAACATTGCGTATGCAAATACAATGTTTCAATTTAACATGCATGTTGCATGCAAAACATAATGGTACATCATGTTTTCATGTTACAAATATATTGTAGTGTTACATTGTTATTTGTTTATCTTTCTTATCAATTTTTTATGTATATCTGTAATGTACAAAATTACATGTGTACTTCATCTTTGTATCAGTAAAAATTGTATGAGTATGTACATACATTCATTCTTATATCAGTTCATTAATACAGACCACAAAACTCTGCTGATATAACATATTTATATCTCTTCCAATCTTACATAGAACTTCATTTACAAATAAAGCACGGGTGACGTCATGTACATACAATTTAAAAATAGCTCAATATAATAAAAGTAGTTCAATATTTAATTTATTTGCATTAATGTTTTGGAGAGGACATCAGACAAGTTTCCTGATTAATTAGTCTTTAGGTACTTAAATATATAGGTAAGTTTTTTAAAGGTTATGGATAGCCCTGAAGTGTATTCTGGGCAGAATGACAGATATTGATTGATAATTATTTGTTGAATGAGTCTATAGGCACTTAAGATTTGTATAACCACTCTTGCATGCATATAAATTAGTTCAACAGTTTCTTGAAGTGTCCACATGTGTTTTTCACACCTAATTATCATTAGGACATCGGACAGGTGCTTTAAAAATGTACAGTGCGACTAATATGCGAACTGCTAATCCTCGATGAAATTAGTAACTATTTTAGAACATTTTAAATGCAAATGGTAACAAATATAATCAGAATGAAGGAAAACAGTAAAACAATATAAATGATAACAGTCATCATAGCCGGTAAGTTACAGCCACTTGTAAGTCAAAAGAAGAGCCGGTGAATAAAGTGGTTATCTGTTAGTGTGTGGTGTGTAAAAAAGAAGATACTAAAAAGCGAAAAGGAGTCGTGAATTGAGTTGAGGTTATATAAGTGCAGGATGTAAGATAGCGAGGATAAAACATAAATGCGAAGGGTACTACATGCAGGGGTGTATTGAATTTATTTCTTGGTTTGTCTCGTAGTTAGGCCTCTGGAGTTGAAAGAATAGACCTTCACAAAAAACAAAAGGGCAAATCTGAGCAAAAAATAGCAAAGAGAATCAATTCTCATTCAATGTTTCTTGTCTTATGAAGTACGGGCATGAAGTGCGCTTACCTAGCTTTGAGACACATGGCAAGAATATGACGTACATAATATCCAGACGTGTAAAAAAGTTAGCACGTTGTTTAACAATACGTTTAGCTAATTTGTTAAAAAAAATCCCTCCGGGTAAGCTTACATGCATAACTCGGGTAGTCATTCTTTGAATTATTACATACGTATACTAATAATTCTTAAATCAAGATTTTTAAAAACACCCGTTCGCAAAAAATATACTTCGTGTTAAATTGACTACCAATTTCTACTAGCTAAAATTGTTGTCCTTCAAGCTGTATCAAATCGTTCTATCTATATTTATGCATATAAATAGGTAGTAATGCTAACTATACGCTTTCCATATAGCAATACTATTTAGTACTAAGTTTGTAAAACCCTAAAAAATATAATTTATCAACATACGCTGTAGCTTGAACATTATATATTTATGTATTAAGCAATTCCAATATAGCACCAAAAGGGCTCTTATATGCGTCTTATAAATATATTGCTATAGAAAAGCATTTTTTATTGTTGAATGAAAGAAAGTGAGATTAGAGCAAAAGAAAACAGAATAAAATATCAGACTGTGTGGCCAAAACACAAGGGTCAATTTTAGGTTTCGGTGAGAAAGAAACCACAAAGAGTTGTGTCAGACAGACCGAGGAGGATCGTGATATGTAAGATAAAGTAGTCAGCTACCTACTAACACCAACCAGTAGGTTCTTACTTACAGAGCCGTGCTCTTTGAAAGGGAACTACTGAATTACGTAAAAAGAGGATGATGACTTTCGGATAAATTGTTACAAATCGAAAGATTCTGATAGTTAAGTTGGTTGTTGCCGTGTGGCCTTTATGCTGGACGTCTTATTGTCTTTCGGATGACCACACCAATAGATCAGCACCACACCACACCACACCATACCATACCACCAACAAATAACCAAGCAAGAAGCCTAAACCTAAAATCATTTCCCTTTACTCAAGACTTTAATTCACAATCGATCAGAGCACCACAACATCACAGAGCTATCTATAATCTAATAACAAGGTAGAAACTTTGTGCATTGGAGTTCCCCGCTAACTATAGAGATTATATAAGTTACATACTTATATAGATACATACCCATTGGTAATATGGATGTGCTCTGATGTGTATAGATGCGTTCATTGTCATGTCATGTCAGTGCAGTTCAGTTAGTAGGTGGTTTGGTTTCCTATAGTTTAGTTAGGTGGTTCCTCATAATATTATCTGTATGAACGGATCACGGCTTATGCACAAACGTTTCTTCGTAAAATGTCCGAATATAGGCAAGTTAGTATTAAAATTACTTTATCTGATAATACTAAGGATATACTTAAACCTACCAATATGTACTTCTATTTGTACTCTATATAAAGTTAAGCCAACGACTTGATTTGAATTTAGGAATTTTCGTGGGAACCTCTGCAGAGGTTTGGCACTTTACTACCTGATCAGTAAATGCCTCAGAAAAGACTCAATTTCCACTGCATTACTCTATTTCTGTGGTAGAGATCTCTATTCCGCAAAGTAAGAGCCCAGCCGATATATATATAACGCATACAAAGACTCTTTTATTCTATACATATCCAAGTCTTTATGAATCTAAAGCATACGTAGTCCATCTTGGAACCTAGACATATCAAATATATGATTCTACCGATCTCGATCTCGTACAATGAAGGTAGGTAGTAGGTATAATAATATTGTCAACCATTACAAAAGTAGCTTATTACTTCTTATTGTTGGTTTTACAAGGACAAATTCTAAATACCTCTGTTGAGTATCATAGATTTCTGCATTCTTAATACCTAGATACTATGCGTACCTATATATCTGTACATAAGATACAAGTTTATTTTATTTGCACATTGATCAATGCAAAATGTATTAAATCTATAGAAAACGACCACCTAAAGAGTGTACGCAATATCTAGGATGTTTATGCATTATGCTTATTAAAGCGAATGACATAATGCAATAATAGAAGTATTATATTTGCATACACAAGATTAATTGGAAATTATCATTGACAGAAGACCTTCATTTTCAAAGATATTAAATAAGCCTGAAAATTACTGGCCTACATGTTACACATATTTTGCTAATAGGTAGGTGTTTGTAATTTATTGTGCGTTTTAAAGTCAATTGAGCAAATGTTGCAGGGTGATAATGAAAGGCTGGAGTTTCCATTATATATACGCATCCAGCAATACTATAAGGTGTACTATACTTCCATTTAAATTTTAAGTACTTAACTCCATCACGACTTATAAGTTAGTCAAACAACAAACGTGATTTTTAAAGCTATAAACAAGTTTCAAAATCTTTTTAACATTTAAGGGACATTGAAACGCATGGCTTGACAATATTTATAATTACAAACAAAAATTATATTAAAACAATATGGCCATTAAGCACTATCAGTATGGAAATAAAGAACATTGTTAATTATACATAAGCTACTTACTTAACACTGACCTATGCCCAATATGATACCTATCAGTAGTACCTTGTTTTTAGCAATTATTGTTCTACGTACTAATATATAGATTGAGTTCCTATTACAATTGTATTTACATGCGAATTACTGCGAATTGCGATGTATTGGAACGTACATATTGTAATGTAGGTTGTACTTGTACTTCTTGTACATATACAGATACTAAGAAAATTAAACTAATTATTAGCGACTAGATATTCGTTCGAGAAGAGCATCAAAAAGGTTTAACGTCTAAGTTCCCTTCCAACAATTGTATGTAAGTAGCTACATGATCATCCCAACTACACTTTTATGATTGTTCGTGTTTTATAGATCTAAACTAAAGTTTTTTATAGGTTAGCTACTCCTTAAGTAGATATAGTTAGTTTAGTACTGTTCTCTGTAGTAGTAGAGAAGTGAGTCAGGTACGTATGTACAGATACTACATGGTAGTAGATACTTAGGTAGGTAGGTAGATATTAGATAGAGGAGCTAGTACTTACTTACTACTTACTTATTTCATAGGAAGGATCTCTTATTATTATATTGCACTGGATTGGTTTGGATTGAAGAAGAAGAATTGTGAGTTGAGTTGAGTAGCATCATATCCGCTCCTGTGGCATTTCACCGTGGGAAAGGAAGGCGCTTCCTCACTACAAGCCAAAGCCAAGCTCTTCAACTAGCTATATAGCTATACTACATATACATAGTTAAATCCTATATAAAACCTACTCTTTACTCCTTTCCTACATAAATACCTAAAGAAACGTGGTTGCTTTGCTACTAAACTCAGGTACAGTACAGTACACCTATGAAATGATTGCCTTTTATTCTTCTTCGTCTCAATTCTCTACTCTATATAATATTTTACTTTACCTATATACAATTTATATTATTATTACATTTCAGTTAAGATAGAGATCCCTTTTGCATGCACTCCCTGCTTACTAAATACTAAGACTCCTCTTCCTACATATTGTACTTACCAACTTACTAAATAACTGTCTCATTCTCTTTTCATCCTTATTAAATTTTAAGTGTCTCTAAACTTTATCTCACGTCAGCTCTCTTCCCTTCTCCTCCAAGTAATATTTGTTTGTTTGTTTTGTGCTTTTTAGATATGAAATACATATTAAATATGAACCTATACAATATTAAGGTATTAAGTAGAAGGAAATGGATATTATAAATATAATCGTCTATAAAATATGACTGCGAGATTGAGAATGTACTTGTGTACTACAATATTCACATCCAGGGAAATGATGAGTCTCCACTCCACTCAATTTGGTTTTTTGCCTTTTTTGTAGTAAATTTGAAATTAAGTAAAGGATAGGTAGTATTATTATTGTTACTTAATGTTGTGTTATGTATGTGAATGAGTAAATAAGCAGAAAAGCATCTCTATCATCTCCTACTTGTACTTACATTAAGTAACTAACAGAAAACAAAGTTACTTCATTTCAAGAATGATTTAGTCAACTTATTTATTATGTAGGTAGGTAGTAGTATAAATAAAATTGTGAGGAAGCTAGGCTAAGATCTATAAAATACTACTTAAGTGTAAATACAATACATATTCATTACAGTCCACTCCACTCGTCTGGTGATATTATTAGCATAGAGAAGACACTCATGAGAAAATTTCATAATCAACCCTAGTCTCTAGTACTGTAGTAGACTACAATACAAGAGAATAGAAGAGTGTAAGATGTAAGTTAAAGTTAAGTACCACTCAAGTGACCCTTATTCTTCTGCTCTTCAATTTAATCCGTTTTGGAAAGAAAGAAATGAGACAGGATCTATATTTACTATATATTTATCTATTCATGTTTTCTGCTATAAAGTATTGCTCCTTTCATAATGTGAGTTGACCTTCTTTGGTTTGACTCCTTTGTGGCAGCCATGCGTGACAATAATGCGATGTGATGTTGTTAATTTAATTCCTGTCTTCTCAACTGTCTTTCCATGTAGTGTTTACCTTGCCATTGCCACTCATGCATTTTTGTTGCATCGGTTAGACGTAATACGTATATTTACTTAGTAACTATGCATTGCATGGAAGTTTAACCTATCCGACAAATTTGGTAATTGCCAGGTAAGTAGCAGAGATTCTTTTACTTAATAAATAAGTAGTCATGATTTAATAATGCAGAGCTACGTATTTGTATCCAGGTTAAGACTACAGATAGAAGAATCTCTCTTAAACATTATTTAATATATTTAATACCTGATCAGTTTTCCATACATTTTGACATATTTTCCCATGTTGTATCCTATACATTACATACTTCATTGGAGATTGAACTATGTCATTTATGCCTTAATATGTAACTACTTACTATTGGTAGAGAAAAGTTATATGTCTGTATACGAGTTAAAAAAATTAAACTATATTTAATGCTTAAGTGTTAAACACAATTTTAGATATGCATATTTAGAAATGTACGAAATGTTCCTTCCTGCCTTGTGGATTTAAAATAATTTAAATGATAGAATGAAAAAAACACAATGAGTGCACAATCATCGGATAATGAAAGGGTGAATCGTGTTAAACAGACAGAAAAGCCTCCCTTCATTCACCATGCTTGGTAAAAAGAAGAAGGACCACACTCGTGCAAACATTCAACATTCAAGCGTCTAGCCCTACCACAAAATACTCACTACTCTTTAAACCCAAATATATAATACAATTTCTATTAAATATAGATACATATTCCAGATATATTTATTAAACACCTGACTAGACTTTTGGATTATAAAGATCTCAAAGGATAGAAGTAGATTGTACTGTAGATTTGACGACTCTCATCTATTTGATGATTTTGTACTTATCGTTATACTATAGACTGAAGGTGAGTATATTCATTATAGTAAAATGCAAAGCTGCTTTCAATTTAAACTTACATAGTCCTAATACAGCTTATGATCATGATCTCTCGTAACTGTTGAAAGAAAATACTTTAGATCTCTATGTACAGAATATAACATACTGTGGAAGGTTTAAATACATATATATCTGTATATGTAGTAAATAACTTATATCTGTTAATAGGACACGCTTGCAATGATAACTATTTTACTTATCTATACGATGCATTTGCCACTACAATATAAATACTCTTATACACATAAAATGTTTAGTTATACATAAAACTATACGGAATCGTCTGCTTTTTGCATGCGCTGGTATAAAGAATGAATGGTTTCCTTTGCCAAATGCTTTATCATTACGATTATTCTGTAAAACGTGTGGTCCTGTTTCTATTCCTGTCCTGTCCAGTGGACTCCAGATTTCCGTGGCACTTGCTACTTACTTCCACTCATTCGAATTCAATAACGCTAGGCCAAGCTTTAAAAACCTTTTAAGCTTTATTACATAGAAGTCTTTGAAAGGTAAACCTGGGCAGTATTGGATACAATATTTAAGCACTTAGCAATAGTAATAAACTGGACGAAGGATAAAGTAGCCAAGCAAGCCACCCACCCTCAAGATTGTGTCCTGCTGGGCAAATCTTTTACTCTTATTCACAAACTATTTCTTTTGTCATTCTTATTTACCCAAATCTCGTTCAACGCATTATCATCTTTTAACTCTTCAATAATAGTTATTGTATTTGTAAGTAATGCAATGATAAAGAATGCTTTAAAAAATAAACATCTCAGCTAAGTACTAACTCTCCTTCCTAACAATTACATGTAGTATTTACTATATATGTACATATATAATATTGGTAGTACATATTCTATTTGTAGTGCTGTCTGTTTACTTGTATATAAGTAAATTAATTGTAAGATGAGAATTGTGATACTATGTTGTATTTTTAGTAGAATGTTGAACTGATACATAAATAAAAATAAATGAGGGCCGAATGAGATAATGTGCTTTAAATATCCATAACTGTTCATTTTGTGTTTACTTTTTGCTCACATTAATGAAAAAATGTTATGCACTTAAATACTTATATTTGTATAGCGAGTATGTTTTTTTAGAGTGCTGCCTACTGATAATATTTTGGAATATTACTGCCTGCTCATAAGGTTTTTATTTATTTATAAAATCAATTAATTACATATAATTACATTTATTATCTGCTTATCTCTTTGTCTACCTGGATGCAATATTGAAGTAGGTAACACAAATACTATGCTTTCCAGGAAATTTTCTATATGGATGATACCAAAAACTTTAGATTACTATTCAATTCACTTGATTTTAACGCTTACTCTGTTTGCATAGATTATTTACGGAAAAGTTTTATAGATTTATTTTTGATTGAGACACTTTCATAACTAAAAATAGTAAAAATTGCACATGTCTTACCCAAGGCGACGCAGCTCTTTCCGTAGGATCCATCACCACTGGCATACTGATGTAAACGTAGTCTAGAGCCAGCCTTGCTGTTAAATCCAGTCAACTGGCACTAGTGAAACAATTTTAATAAACCTTCCGTAGGTACTTCTTGTTGATAAAAAAAGTTAAAAATCCACTATAAATTGTATTTACTCCATAATTTTCTATTTTAAACGGTAACTATGTTCTTTTGACTTGGTTTTCACAAAGGTACATAAATAAATTATGTGGTGCACTTGACTAAATGTATTTTTGGTATGTTTTTACAGATAGGAAAGGTGAGACTTGAGACTTGAGACTTCACCTGATTTTCTTTGGTTTAGTTTTAGGCAAGTGAGAAGTCCGAGTGAGTCAGTTGGGTGAGCGTGTTTAGTAAAAATTGGTAACAAAGTAAAACCTCGTAGGGTTGAGTATATGGATCTAAAGATAAGTTAAAATGTTAGTTGGTTTAGTATTGTGTAGTTTGAGTACGTAGTAGGAGTAAGTTGTAGTAATAGTAGTAGTGCCACTGCACTTGGTTTGTACTCATTGGAGCTTGTCCTTAATTACAACCCGTAAAAATGGAATATGTGTGTAGTTACGAAGCATATAATGGATCCGTGTAGTAAGTACATATTCATGCAGGCATGCATGGAGCTCTCAAGCGATGTGATAAATTGTTCCTCTTTTAAAACCAGTTAACACTTTGATCCTCCAATGCCTCCGCAATAAAATTTCAAGTATATTCTCTATAGTAAGTAATCAAATCATAAATAAACGATCCTCTTCTTCTTGATCTCACAAGAATCAGTTAAACAAAGCATGAACTTTTATCTTTGCTTGATAAGCTGAAATTTAATCAGCTGGCTTTTACTAAAGAATCTTTTGCTTTCTCCCCAGATTTCTTTAACTTCCAGGATTACTAGTCAATTAAATACGTGCACTATCGTATCGTATTAATTAAAGTAGCTAAACATGCTTTAATATGGCGTGAATTAGTGTACAAATGTGTATTCCACGTTATTTCCCTTGCCAATTGAGACAGACACTTGAGTTTTAGTATTTTGAGAAGCACGAGCCAAGGGAGTCAGTACAAAATTGAGTAGATAGTGTTAATCCTTTTGTAAACAAACCTCCACACAAAAAACGGTTGTGTTAAAATGTTGTTGAGCTCCTGTCCGGAGTTGGAACATAGTGTGTATTAGACCGATAATTTGCATGGAGCAATAGCAATAGCATCGGTATCCCTATTATTCTACTGTTCGTCTCGTTGATCAGGGTTTCTGATACAATCAATCAACGTAAAATGACGAATGCATTGATAAGATTAATATTGACGAGAGGAGACAGAATTCCGTTTGCTTATGATAAGTGTACTTATGATGGTACTGTACGTGTTATGTTATATTACGTAACTATATTTTTGGAAAGATACGAGAACACAATCTTCACAACGTGTAAGTATGTATGTACTTAATGTAACAGTAACAGTATGTATAATATTAATTGTGGAGTTTGAAGTTTGAACGGAGGAAAGCAAAGGGTTAATTTACTACTCTGGCTTGGCTTGATATTTACTCAAGTAAATATTTATTGATCTACTAAATCCCTAAATCGTCTTGATGACAGTTATATTATAGTATTTATTGATTTTATTTTTCTGTTGAATGACACAGATTGAGATAGGATGAGTATTGGACAGGTGTTAAATAATATTAATGGGGAAATAGTGTCACTTTGTTATTCATTGGATTAACTGGGATAAAATAGGATTCAGTTGGATTAGAATGTATTGTATAGGGAATTAGTGAGTTATTTAATAGTTATTGGAGCGATGTGGATGTTGTGTTGATGTGGTTATGGTAGGTAGTGAACTAAAGGATGAGTCAAACTTAAAATGTGGTAAAAGTCAATCCAAGTCTAAGTAAAGTAAGTAAACTGACAATGAGTTAAGTTACCTCTGTCTAATATGTATACTACTTACAGTATACAATATACATAAGGTACATCCCATATCGTACTTGAATTAAGTATTACATACTGTAGTACAGGTATCAGCTATAGATAGGACAGGACAGGGCAGTCAGAGAACAGAACAGGACAGGTAGCTTTAGCTTACTTACCTTACCTTTTTAGCTTATACTTACAAATACTTAGTGAGGCTAAAGGCAAGAAACGTTGAAATACAGACATTACACGATTATACGTAACGTAAGGAGTAAGTAGTAAGTAAAGTACTTTATGTGTATGTACGTAATGTGATGTGAGGCTCTTATTCTCTTCGTACTTATTTCACTTCTGACTTGCGTTTGTTTCTCCTTGCATGAGACGCTTCACTTGTACTCCTATGTGTGTGTGTATCTAATATCTAATGCACTGATACTTACAACTTACGTCTACTTTCCACTATCCGTAACACGAAGCTCAAAGCTCAGGTAAAATAAGTCAAGTAAAGTAAAGAGCTAAAATCAC
>JAQFYC010005757.1:0-13659 GCA_034694165.1 Tomocerus mixtus | reverse complement strand
AGAAAACAGATGGATTTTGTTTTGATTGATATATTTGCTATTTTCTCTAAGAAGCAAGTTAACCGAAAGATGTTTCGCAAATATAAATACACATAGATTTGTAACTCCAGTTCCAAGAGACTGTGTAATAAGTACAACAAATACCTGCAAAAAATGATACCCTAAAAATAGGAATTCTCTTACACGTGAAAATAGGAAATGTACGTAGCTGTGAAGCTATTGATCGATTTATCACTTGTAGAAGTTCCGAATTCCCACACTTTACTTAATCCATTGACTTTACATCTTTGCCTAACTAAATTCACTTCCTATATCTTAACTCAATGTCTTAAACGCAGCAATATGTTAAATCCCTTTTCAAAAGAAAATGTTGGAGTGATATTGTTTCCAAAATTGATTTACTGTATGATTGAATGAATATTTACAATGCAAATGTAGGTATGCTCATTAAAATCTGTTAATGGAATGAAATAATTAAAATGTTGTCTTTTCTTTCGATTCAGATGGCTTTGGATGTGCTGGACTGGGCGAATTTCACCGATGTAACATGTGTCATTGAAAACCAACTGAATGCTGTTCATTTCAACGGGAAAATTTTAAGAAATATTTACGGCTGTCTATTGGCACGTGGAAAGGTTCGTTTGGCTATTTAGAATGAATACGGTGACAATCCGTATCCATAACTCATTTAACTCATGCATGATGCGCGTTTCCTTGCGTTTGGAGTTTTTTGTTTTCGCTCGTTCTCAACCAAATATATGTGTTTATAAATAGTCACTTCCTTGTTGCCGAAAAGTGGAGTTAACGTTAGCGTTAGCGCACTTGCAATGCAATGCAATATGTAATGTATTTAAGTGGGAGTCAAACGTTTTCTCACTTATGCTGATCTTTCTGTGAGTGAGTTTTATGGATTGTGACAGTGAAATGAATGGAAGGTTTAATTTAGGGTGACACAGGCTTCTTGCCGAATAGTCTGCCTGTCCGATATATTTTGTAAACTAGTGTGAAACTGTATTTATTGTGAAGGGTTTAATTTTTTATTCGAGTTGTATACGAAATGTTTATGTAACTTTTATTCTGATTCATCGTTAGTACAAGTTGCTATCGAGTGTTCCTATAAATCTATCTTTTGACTTGTTTTGAAAATTGATATGCTATATATAATTTATACTTATATTTTATTATGCGTGTCGAGCGTGTGTATTTTTCTAGAAGCAATAAGGTCTTTATGACTTCCTCTACTTATACAATATGCAGTTCATATGCGTATACCCAGAGTTGGATGTTAAGATCTGAGGATGTATAACTTTGATTAAAAAGCATATACAAATACATACAACTAGTCCTTTTCCTAATGTAACCTACTTGTATTTATAGGTAGAAATTATGTAGTTTTAATGTATAAAAGGTTATTAAACTGTAAATCTCATGTTTCATCCTCATAAATTATAATAGCGTAGTTAGTGTTGTACACAGAATATTGAAAGCTTTAAATAGTCTGGATTTGAATACTATTTAATTTTCATTTGTGTAATTTTTCTGATGTATGTATCTGGGTTGAGAACACAAACACACAAAAACCCGAATATTGATACTTTCTATATATAACAATAACCATCCTCCAAAATAATGTTAATGATTTGTAATTTAAACCTATCATTCATAGGACTTGGAGAGCTTAGCACTGAAAATGGATCAAGATGTATTTTTCCCACCAGCGGAGGATATCGTGAAAGATGTCAAATTGGTTCTAGTCAGAGCGAAAAATACAAGATTTTGTCTGCTAAGGGTAAGATACGTATAAAACTAGTTAAACTAGGAAATCTTACATATACATATATCCTATGGAAAAGCAGAAGATAAAATTGTATGTAGTAATCTGAATCAATTTTGCCCGTCTTCCTTAAGTACTTAGGAGTATGTATTAGATTAGAGGAAGACATGACAGGGGATGATCCTGAGTATTTTTGCAATGCGAACTTCAATGCGTTCGAATAAAACGTCAGAGGCAGCAACAGTGTGGGAGTGAAAGTAAACTTTGGATGCAAAGTATACTTTAATAAAACGACAACGACTCTATTTTTCCTTCGATGAATTCGGATATTGCTCCCGTGCTTTCAATCGACATAGGTAGTAGTATTGTCGTCTTCTGACTCCGCACGTTTGCCTATAATGCACACAACACAGGAAAAATATAAAGTACAAATAGTACAAGGTTCTTGAATTGCTCCAGAGTCACTTTCCCTTTCCAGTAGTCCAGGTTTAGTGCGGAGAAAGTCGTTGAGCGCACTCGGCGTCGTGTCGCATGTGCCATTTTCTGTGTTGTTGATTCGATTCTTTTAGCATATATTTTAGCCACGATACATTTCATTTTTACCAGATGGCTGCCTGTCTTAAGCCATTATCTTCCTTATTTCCCTTGTGAATCATTACACACCCAGGTGCCATTTCTTGCAGAACCGAAAGAAAGTTTATGAAAACGATGGAAAGAGACAAATACCCAAATACTGTAAACTCCTTTACATAAAGATCCTTTACGTTTACGTTCACTGATCTCTATATTGTCTACACACACGTTCAATTGTTTATATTCCTGTAAATTGTTATTTTATGTAGTAGGCACTTACTCCTTTTATCCTACAAAGGAATCCAAACTCTACCCACAAACTCTTTCTATTGACAATTTTGGCATTATTAATTTTGGACAATTTCCCTATCATGATAATGATTGTTGTATTATATCAAAATTATTTATTACCTTTGTCAATCCGTATAGATCAAAATATTAACAAAATTGTCCAATTAACCATATAAATTTTCAAAAATTTAACGAATTCTAAAATCATGTACAATTTAACATAATTGTTTACCAAGTTAAATAAAAATAGTGTAGTTGTAGTGTAGTGTAGTTAACTTTCAGCATATTTTACTGGATATTAAAATTATTAAGAGACAATATTACGATATTGATATGATGATGGCTGGAAATACAATGTGGCTGCGCTGCGACAACACATACTAGATATGAATCTTTTAGAAGGTTTCATTTTCCCATTTCTTCGTTATTCCGTCGCATTAAATGGTAAGTGGTAATACTAATCCAAGGCATCACTGCTACTTTCCTCTGTCCCGAAAAGTGCCTTCAGCAAGGAGTTTTCTAAAGAGAATACTTCCGCATATTTAATTCACGCACACTTATTGTCCGCCCTTTATAGAGAGCTTGCTATTGTGAGAGAGTTTGAAGCAGTGTTTTGGTATGGAATGTGCGTAAAAGTGTTAAAGTGAAGAAGGGGAGTAATAATAAGAATAATCCCAAACCAAGACTAAGGCAAGTTAATACTGAAATAAATGCATTCAAAAGGTTTCTCCATGTAAAGTAGACTAGAATAATATAGAGAAGTACTGTGGTACATAGTTAGTGAGCCTCTTTCGTGTTTCTGAATCCTTACAATCTAAAGAACAAAAAAGATGTTGAAATGAAAAAGTTATGGTAAATGTCTCTAAATGCTGTCTGCACCACTATTCAAAGGAAGTTAAATAAACTGAGGAAATAATTTATCCACAGGAGCCACTCTGCCTTTCCAAATGTGTCGTTTCGCAGGGCGAGAATGAATTCCTGGACTTTATCGAGATTAATGAGATCACCACAAAGAACACCTATTACATTCAGGTAAGTATTTCCCTATTTCAAGTTTCAAACCAAGTATTTCTGCCTGAGTATTATTCTAAGCACCGACCGACTCAATTTCATGTAATGTGATATATGCCAGCATAATATGCATGTAATCTACCCCTGGCTGGCTCAATTCTCTCATCTCAACTCAACTCTGCTGCCTTCTCCCTCGCTTACTCGCAGGCGCTTGAAATTTCAATGCTTACTCTCACGTCAAAATTTTATTCAATATTCATTCATAACTTCTCCAGCAAACTTTGCTATTTCATTTAAAGCGTCGTGTCTCATCTACTCTACCCACAAGTCTTTCTCTTCTTCATGTGCTAATTGTTACAGGGGAGAATTTCCAGGATATGTAGATAGCTAAACTATGTATATGTAACAGAAATATTATTTAGTTTTAGCACTTTAATCTAGTCTTATAAATACATTGTTCTTAATATACATAGCTAATAGGTAAATGCACTAGTATAGTTAAGGTGGAGTCCGTAGCCTGTATAGTTTTCATTTAATTCGACAACGTCTCTTCTTACATCGGAAATAATAAGTCTGACAATGAGCCAAGGAAAGCATTCATTACACTACAGATATGTAGCAGGTACTTTACTACCTACTTAATATTTATATTCACTTAGGCTATCTTTACATTGCATTTTCTAGTGTGCTCCTCGTACCTACTTGTGTTTAGGGACATTAGGAAATAATTTGGCCGAGACCCAGAGAAGGGAGAGCCTAGGATCCTGCTTTGCTTATCTTAAATTGTTCTCCTACTGCTAATGAAATCTCGACCAAATTAGGAAACTTATTTTAATATGCGGCTTGCTCTTGTCATGCATGCTGAGCCTCTATTTAAGTGAACTTAAGCACTACTAGATGCCTACATAGATATCTTTCTAAGTTATGCCTAGTAATAAGTACCTCTTAATATTGTACTGCTCTTCCTGTAGTCGTAGTAAGTATAGGCACATAAGGACCGAATTATTTCTTTCTGTGTATGATACGTTATAATATACTAGTGTACATGTATGCATAAAGAAATTAACAAGATGAGTTTCAAGAGCAAGCTGAATTTGAATATGAATGTTCACCACAACACAAACTACATCTTTCAGACTTGTCTCTATCTAGTATGTTATGAATATGTAGATACAGCGATACTTAGCGAAGTTCTATAAGTTAAACATAATGAAATATTAACTGACTGTTCTTTCCTTTAATTTTCACTTTGTTTTCGTTGCTTGTAGTATTACCCTCTTGGGTAGGGTATTGCATAAGTTTTATTTGCACGTTTAACCATTTTCCTTCCACAATTCATGTTGTGCAAAGAAAGACAAACTATTTCGTATATCACTTTCAAACTTCAAACAAGCTGGTATGTTATGTTCTATATTTTATTGCGTTTTATTTTAGTACAGGGAAACTATGTTGCTTCCACATTTGTTTGTATAGAGTATATAACTATTAGCCATATATCTATTAACTATATAAATCAAACAAACAATATATTAATCTAAAATCTCTATAGAATTGCATATAGCATGCATCTTATCCTGTCTTTTGAACGAAATGACTACAAACTACAAAGACAACGTGAGTCATTCTGCTTTCCACTTTATTTATGCACATCGTTAGTCTTGTGACGTAATAAGGCTTAGAGACAGAATGTAAAGAGCTACTATCTCTAAACACAGATAGGTTAGTAAGTAATATGTATTTCTGGGCCATTGCATTGAATTAAATGGAAGTTGTGAGATAAGGATAAAACTGAACTGAATATGGTTCATGAGGAACCATAGTAGCTTTATAGAGATGCATTCGTTATTCATATACCTACTTAATAAAGAGTTATAATGACTTGTGGTAAATTCATGGAAGGAAAACAATGAAGGATTAATGTCCCTTGTCTTTTTCCTATTTATCATTTCGAGATTTGAATGTAGAGGAGAAAGGAGGGAGTGCAAAAGTGGAATGGGATATGGCTACCAATAAATGTATGTGGTTTGTTTTGGTTGTGTTGTGCTTCGGATTCTATGCTTTGTAAATATGTAGTACAATCTTATGCATGCACATTGGATTGGAATTGGAACTGCTTTCCAGCAGCAGCGGTGGGTATCATCGTACACGCTCAAGACAATGGGATGACATTGTGTGCTACCTAAACTAGATTAATAATTATTGTTGTCTTGTATGTAAGCAAGGAATCACTTCTGTTCTCAGGTTAGCGTTAGGGTTAACATTGACTTGTCAGATGGCTTCCTGCTGTTTTGTTTTTGTTATTGCTATTTTCTAACTTTGCTCAGCCTTTGCCTTCCTACCCTTTCATGTACATCTTCGTATTTTTATTTCCTATTGTTAAGCTTATAAAATTCAGCTTCAAAAATAAGATTCGTGGGCGAAACGCGAAATGGGATATTTTCTCTCGTTCTGCTCACCTACTTACATTTTTAGGCGTCCCTGGCCTTGTTGCCCATGGGTATAAATAATACTGAATTTTTATTATAAATTTATTAGTGTATAGTACAGGTTAGCAGTTAGGATTGCAGGGAGTAATAAAAATTACGGTACCATTTACTAATTCGACACTGTAGTAGCTTAGGAAAACAACAATAAATAAATTCAGTTTAAAAAAAAAATAATCGGTTTTTGCCTGAAATCGGCAAAGGTGCAATTTGTGAGATGGGGAAAAACACAACATAAGTACTATACAAAGTAGTATACCTTAACTTTGAAATGTTAAACCTATTAGCTATTCGAAGGGCACAATTAAATTTGTGTAAGACAAAATACTAAAAGTCATAAAGATATTCTTTCGTATTTAAATATTTGTACAAACAAAAATTATTAAGACAAGATTACCAGTTAACAAGACTTTCGAGGCAATACTCGCGGTCGTAGCAATTTTATCAAGCTGTGTCTGTGACTTATCTTTTGTGTGTACAATATTAATATTTTTATTATATATAAGTATGCTGTCTTATATGCAATGCTCTAGATTCGTAGCTCCTTATCTGTAAAGGTATAGAGTATATAAAAGTATAAGATGCAAAGAAAGATTCAAATTAATGAGATTCTTAAGTTGAAGTCGTAATATTAGTTTGTCTCACAGTTAGTTGTCTTTGACTTTGACTCAACTCAGTTCCCTTTTTCTTATTCGATAATAGTGCAGGACAGGGGTAAGCAGTTCTTTGAAAAGTTTTGGTTATTATTACTGTTCTAATGCACACATACAAATAGTAGGTAGAAGAGTATAGAGTGTAATATTAAATAAATAGAGTAACCTATGCAATTGCAATGTAGCAATAGGAGGACTTCTCAAGTAGAAGCCTACTCATATCCTAACATAATCTAAGTACAGCTAAAATGAGCAGCAACCGCAGCGACTTTTGAATTGGTCTGGAGTCTGGATTTGGATTCTCAAGTTGCGTTGAATTAATACGTTGAACTTAACTTAAGTAAAGAGATGAAACGATGAAAGTGGATACGTACACACTAAGTAAGTACTAAGAGATATAAAAAATGTAATACTGAGGACAAGTAATAACGCAGAAGGATCTTCATTAGGATTTTTCCCTTCGGCACGTCGTAATGATGATAGTGGAGTTTATATGGAGTAGAGTAGGATAAAGGAACATCTGTGGCATGCTATATGGCAAGGCAGTCACAAGCAGGCGAAGGAGAAACAAGTGATGCTGCTTCTTCCTACTATTCAATTGAAAAATAGCACTAACAGAAATCTTAACTGAACTGCTTACTGACTTCTTTTTCTTTTGGCTTGACGTTGGCACATGCTACTGTTACAGTATAGATCTCTATAGAAAATGAAATTATATAGCATAAGTATATAGATCGTGTTTAGTTTGTATTTAAGTCAACAGTGATTTTTTCCAGTTCTGTTCTTCTCAAGACCCGAAATCCCGTGATACCGCAACGGTGCCAGAATGAGCTTACAATCAGAAAATGTTTTGCTGGTTGAAGTTGTTTACAGAAATACAGCATTCAGCTTACACTAGATATGCTTACATCATACTCACGCAAATGGCATTCAAGCAAGCCGATTACAATCTATTGCATTACAAGTAAAAGTAAAGCTATGCTATGCCAATTCAAAGTTTCGACAAAGAAAAAAGCGTGTGTTTAGTTGTTCGTTGCACCCAAACTATCAAGATTTATGTGCATAGCTGTCTTGTTAAACGTTTTGCTTTCTTTGCTTTGCTTTGCCTGGGTTGGCTTGGCTGACTTGACTAAGAAGTGACGGAGACAAGCTGATAGACAGAATCACAGCAACATTTCTATTTAGATAAGCTCAAAGATGCTTTTATTTACAATTAAGTACCTACGGACGTAAGATTAATTCTTAACTTCTTCCATTCAGACGGGTGATCAGCTTAAACCCTTCTTCACTGCTTTACTGCACCTTACTTGCTTACTGGCTTAGTAGATCAAATGAATATATATTTAGGAAATGCAGCTTGGAGCTCTATCGCTACTTTTACATACTATTAAAAGAGTTAACTTGCTCTTGCTTATATCAATTGAGTTGTCGTGCTTGAAATGTGTAGATTTTTCAGTTCCAGTCAAGATAGAGAATTGATTAAGTACAGTACAATATACCAACTAATCTTTTATTTTTTTTTATTTTCTATAGGGTATGGACAAACATGGAACCGCAATGTGGTTAAGACTACTCCAATGTCACGCAGTGTGTGTTGGACAATGGAGGAGGCGACGAGGAGCACTTGCTAATATTATGATGAATGGAATGATCCGGCATCTTTAAGTGTCATCCTTATCTGAATATCTACAGTAAAAAGTTCTCAAGCACAAGTTTGGGAAGAAAAATAAATGTATATGAAAAGAAAAATACAGTTCTATTTCTACTTATTGTTAAGTAGCTAGTTAAATTTCTTGTCTATTTACATGTCATGAACTTTAAAACATTTTTTATGAATATCTTGTCTTATTTATTTGCTATAAGTTCTAAGAAATGTATCGAAATGTTAATATTGTACAGTAAGAGTACTTAATATACTTATGATCGAATCGTTACGCGAATTTTAGTATTCTAATGCAGCGCAGGTTTGATTCAAATGTTTTTGTTTTACCTTATTATTGACCAAGGTGCTAAATATAATGCTAAAATGTTAGTTCTCGCCTATACCTAATTAAAAATAATAGTGTAATTTAATTAGGGAAAGTAATTTACGTTAAAAATACTGATCGTGAGTATGTTGTATACTTAATTTTGCAATTTTGTATTGGAAGAAGTCTTGATGTAACCTTTTTTATTTGTCATATACCAATTTTTAATATATATATATAGTATACCTGTAAATGTATCGATACTTTTTCATAGTATAATTATGTCGTTTTATCCATATTACTAGCTTAGTTCAATTTCGGAATAGTGTAGATTTATTAAATAACTATTTTAAGGACAAGAATTCTGTAAATTATACATTTCGTTTTAATTTATAGTAGAATTGTAGCGTAGTGAAGTTGTCTTTTACAGAATTAAGATGCCAAGAAAATTCTAATATGACCTGAAATGACCTGACCTGAATTGTCTATACTTATTAATTACTAACAATATTCAATAGTAATACTAAATGCAGTCATACATTGTACTTAGATTTTATTATTTAAATATACTTACCTATAGTATAATAATTGAATTTACAATATTAAAAAATATTTAGCTAGCTTCCGTTTGGACTATGTGTACTATAATGTAATCTTATTTTATAAATTGAAAACAGATATGTACTACAACAGAACCTGTTACTTATTGTGAATTTAAGAATGTACTAAACCTTTTGTAAGGATATTGACACAAAATAGTTTTATTAAGCCTATAGTCTAATCTTTACAGTAATTATGTTTAACAATATATTATCTTAAAATATTTGTTGTAAATATCAAGGAAGTATGCGTATGTCGAAAATATTTTACACACTTGGTTACTTTGTGTTATGTATAAATAGTGTATGTAGTTAACAATTTTATTACGGATTATATTATTACCTACAACTACAATACATCCAATGTTAGTTATTAACAATTTGCGAAAATTAAAATGAGTTTATGAATTAATTATAAATCGCAGTAGTGTATGTACAAGTTACAATAAACCTTTAGTTGAACTTACAAACGGAAATAACATTTCAAGATCGTGGCTTTGCACGTGTTATTTTAATTAGTCGAATTGCCTCTAGCTCGTCAGCATTAACACGTACATTTATAAATTTAGATAGAGAATACATCGGGATGCCATATTTACATGTTGTAATCATTTAAAGATTTAGTATCTGCAGCGTATGTAAGTGGCAAATAGTCATCAGTAAACCACATCAGATATTCTGTGTATGGGGATGCAGTAAAGGCCAAGCTAAAGAGCATAGTAAAGTCAAATCCACTTGAGTCGCTGTGGAAAGCTAAATCAAAGTACATTTTTTCGCACTGCACCCCTCCTTTACTACAGGGAATTTACATTAGTCAGCTTGTCTAGTAAATGTGTAGAAGTAGATCTCCTCACTTTATCTTTGCAGTTTGCATGAGATAGTTAACACATGCTCTAATCATTTTCCATGTGTACACATTACGTACTTACTTACCTATTTACGCACGCCTGCTCTGTCTATTTGTACTGCATTACTAATTGTTTGCCAGTGTGTAACACTTAATGCACATATAGCAAATTCCTAGGAAAGTTAGTAAGTGAAAGGTAGAAACGGCTTCTACTACTGATATACTTATACACAAATGAACTTGAGTAGAAATAGTTTGGAGTCAGTGCCCGTGCATGTTACATGATTTTACATAAAAGCCTATGCGACTATTGCATTGCTGAGTTCAGTTTTGTTCACACATTCACGTGGAAGTCTGACTTCTTGGCCTGACAGGATTCTGCCAATGAATTTACAACTTTGTGACTGCATTACTACATATTTACACAATAAAACATTCAACTTCAACTAACAATACATACTTATTGTTAGAAACGAGAAACTGCTATTTAATACCCCTCTTTTGTTTGACCTGAGCAGATACATAGTGTATTAGTATTTTGTTAGGTATTTTATTATTCATTCATTATCTTTAGGCTATGTGTCTTATGAATCGTACTTACATTGACATCAAAGCAAACTAATTATGCAAATATAGTGTAGAATTGCATTACAGAGCACAATTTCAAGTTAGAGTAATGTACATAACAGTGAATCATGTGTAGTCAGTAGACAGTAGACAGTAGACGTAAAAATATTATGTAAATATTTAATAGGTGCCTGAACCTACACCTGAAAATCAATTACAATTAAAAGACACATTGTCAATGGAAAGATAATGAATTTTAACACACTTATTGCTAAACAGGTTTCCGTATCTGAATGCCTGGTGTACGTTATTGTCAGTTCAGTTTTGAATTATAATACACACACATATGTCAGCCTATTTAAGTAGCTTTCGGGTATAAGCCAAATCAAGTCCAGTCAAAACCAGTCAACCTATGGTACATATACACAGGAAATTTAATGAAGTATTTAGTATAGCTCTTCTTTATGAATTGTAAGACACGCATCTAATCAAATCAATAAAGTTATGGACATTCAGAATTTCATTTGCAATAACTTTGCTCTTTCATTCCATGGCATGGCTCACATTGAATATTTCAGGGTGCGGAAACTGCAGAGTGAATTCAGTGCCCTGGTCTGGTCTGGCCTGGCCTAACCTTACCCCAAATCCAACAACAAAACAACACAACGGTATAAGTAAAACATGTCTACCTGCTTAGACACAATATTATATACAACAGACAGTCTAAGATCATATACCTATGCAAGTATAACAAATACCCAAGAAAAAATCTTAAGTAAAAAATTACAAGTAAGTAATAAAATCTACAATTATAATTGTACACTTAAGCCAAGCCGAGTGTTATGATATAACATAGTGATATGACACGTTGTGTTATATGGTTCAGGGGGCGACGTGCCCACTATATAATCTTTCATGTAAAATATATTACCTCGTGTAATTTTCACGAACCTTTCTGCTGCGGATGATGCGGATGGTAGTAAATTGCATTTTGTCTACTTAATGGATTACCGATGCTTATTGCGTAGTACTTACATAGTAGAAGCAGAAAGAAATGATAACATTGTACAAACTCATCTATGTGAACTTGTGAACGAAAAGAAGTAAAGAAAAAGGATTGGCCTGGTCTGGTCTGGTTTGGTCTCCCCTGTGTAAATTTCGAATCAGCTTCTTCTTCAGTAATTGACCATTATCTTCTACGTACAGATGTCCAGTCCAGGATGAAACAACCGCAGTCATTCAGGTAATTCTAACACATACACCTTTCTATAGTAGCACTATATAGTAAACAACTGTAGTAGTATTACCATTTCCCGATCTGTAATACTAATAACAATAAGGTTCTTATATAATTTTCCTTTTACTCAACTCAACTTTACAAATTAAGTCATAAATGTGCTATCTTCTGGTGTATCTTCTGTAAACGCGGGTGCTCTTTTCTTAATAGAACCACACCGTACGTAACGAATACCTTACTTGCTATGCGGCAACGGCAACAACAACAGCCGGGTGTATAAGAATCACAAAATAAATTAACTCATACAGAATACACACAACGAAACCTAAGTAGTTGGTTGGGACTTAATGGTTATAGTAGTTGGTGTTGGAGGAGAGTCCATAAACACGTAGGTATTAAAAATACTACCTGTACAGCACTTAATTGTATGTTGCACGTTTACAAAACATTAAGTACATAAATACAGGAACCCAGTCTGAAGCTTTTTGGAGTAAAACTATCAGTACCACTCTATAAAAATAAAACACCAAAAGCCAATACCTACCAAACCAACTACTACGTGTCTCCCTCATTCACATCTCACATCCTCATCATTTAGTTCTAACGTTGTCACATTTACATCTCCATTGTCTTCCCTTGCTCCACTAATATCTGTTCAACAGCACATGCATGTTTGTTAGCACTATAATTAGCAATAAACTTGGAATGCATGGAAGTAAACATACTTGTTGCTACTTGTGTAATGTTTACATAACTAACTTTCATGCATGCTGTGATGCTATGAATGCAATTCTGTACACTCGATGGGAAAAGCACCCAATATAAATATAAATGTCTACCCTTTTCCCTTTAGTTTAATTTAGCTTGATTAGTCACTAACTATACAGATACTTAGCTGACAATGGATTGATGTAAACATGACATAACAAAAGTTGACTCACAAAGTGCATTCTGACAATTTAAATCGTCGATTCCGCTGACTAAGGTAATAACAATTACTACGTTATGTAACAAGCTGTCTCCAACATTCTTTTATCAGGGGTTTGTCTCGTAGATATTATGGTCTTGCACTCATGCTCATGTAAGAAATTTCAGTTGCAGTAATTTTACTTGTACCATAAATACATTTGTGAATGAATATGTAGGAAATGAATCGTTATCACTAACTACTGAAGTAGATTACCTATTGTAAACATAGAAATGGCTTTACGAGTTTTCTAAGGAACCCCATCATATCTAAACTAACAATAAGTATTGATAACTTCTATATACACAATGCACCACATTTCATAAGTTAAATACTGGGAGTATTTTGTCGTTAGGATATTGTACTTGTGTACATGGTGGCTAGCAACCTGTAAGAAATAAATATCCTAGTTTACAGAAGTGTCAGCTGTATCGTGTATGTAGTCTCACGACAGGACAATCTTTTCCGTGACAGACGTTCCTCCTGTTGCAACTTACAAGTTGAGCTGAAATAGTAAACATCACATCACACACATCACAATCAACCAGTAACTTTATGTTATGATGGTTATGTCATGTCATGTCACTCTGTGGCCAGGTTTTGTTACCTGGCTTGGCTTGACTTGAATTGACTTGACTCCCTACTTTAGCACCTCTATAAAAGTCTCTTTCAGTTTATATTTGTCTTTAA
>JAQFYC010005756.1:0-13662 GCA_034694165.1 Tomocerus mixtus | reverse complement strand
GGGATAGGCTTCGTACACTGATTGAGAGGCAGTAGTGATATTAAAACAAATTCTATAAAGGAGCACAATATGGGACAGCTCTGTGTAAAATACACCTCGGTGTCAGAAACACTTTAGAGCCAAATTAATTTTTACCACAGTAGGGATAATGACGACCGTTTTAAGTACTATGTCAGGATGCAATATTTGTGATATTTATTATGTATGTTATATAGAGGCGAATTGGATCACATTGATTGCTCAGTGCTCAGGTCACTTGTCCGGGCACATTGCAAACTCCTCATGTACATTTATAAACAATTCATACAGAAAGGAATTAATGTTATGGAATACGTTTGTAAAATGAAAGTATGTCTCAAATAATTTGCACGGTGATGATATAAAGGACATAAAGTACATTTTTACTACATAACTGAATTGTGGTTTATAAAATGTCTAATAAATGAGCTAAATAAAATTGTACACTGTGTAGCTTATGAAAACGTGTAATCTTACACATTAAGTTATGGCTAATTATTTATACACAGCTTTAATAATAGTGAAGAATATTAGTATAACTCCCAAGCCATTGTAAATTATCCTTGTTGAATTCGCAGTCTGTGTTTATCGCACTTACTACAGAATGAAACACATTTTTCAAACTTTTTGATGTTGTCGATAAATATTTGAAATATTGGACAATGGATTAATTTTTGTATTAATTTTGATTTAATTGAATTAATTGGAAATATGGATTAATTGAATAATTTTATTAACATTTTGAGAAAAATATTCAATGATATATTGGGAAGGGCTGCCTTTAGAATGCGGATTGTAATAAGCAGAACTCTCGTTTATATTATTATAGGATTTAGTATTCGTTCATTTTCTAATCCGGGAGGGATCTATTAAGATGTTCTATTCATATTAATTCAATTACATGCCTGCTATTAAATGAGATTATTGTGCAGATATTCACTTCACCGTTTTATTTGGTTCTAGATATTAGGATTAGTAATAATTGGGATAATAATCAGTTTTACTTTTTGATTAGCTAATAAAACCAAATAGGAAAAATTCCTCATTCCCTTATATATTCTTCCATAATTTATTTAATTGTTCTGTTATTCTGCAATTACGAAATTTCCGTACTGAGTAGGAATTTGGAACATATCTTTTACAAAGCAAAAATGTAAACAGTAGTTGCTTTATGTCATGCTTAAATATAATTTAATAGCTGTCATGTTGTTTTTATTTATACACACACAGAAAAAATGATTAAACTCATAATTATTGTTTATTTAATTAACCATGCACTTATAATAATTACCTAAGTGGCGTAGGCTTCGAGCCGGATCGTGCTATTCAATCAATGGACATGGAGCTGCTCGGAAGAAAGTGGCCGAGCCGTATGTAATGTATTCACTATTTCTTATAACACAGTAGATCATTGAGTCGCTATTTAAAATGGATACTTAATTTAAGTTTTGCAGTAATTTTCCACAAAAATATTTTAATTTACTTATCGTATAGCAATTTAATATGAACATGGCAGTATTTGTAAAGGAAATTAAAATTGAGTATTTGAATGGTACAATATTCTTTAGCTGAGCAGTCCCGGGCCCAGAAACCTATACTAAAATAAACCGTTGTAAACGAATGCAACAAAGAGGGAACCGACTAGACTCAGGATTTTTTTGTATATAAATTCGAGTTATATATGTCAAACTTGGTAGGAATCAATATTAACACGAAAAGCGGGTATTTTTGTAAAATCTGGGTAGAATGAGTCACCCGGGAATTTTTTTGTACATAAATTCGAGTTCTACATGTCAAACTTGGTAGGAATCAAAGTTGACCCGAAATTTAAAAAACCGTCTATTTCGGAACCTCAGTGTGGAGGACAGACGGACAGACAGATTCTAGTCTTCCCATGGAGAGGTTCCCTCTCAATAATGACGCCTAAACCGCGGGGACACACACACAAACAGACCATGCATAGCTTGGTGTTGGAGCATTGAAAAGTATTTTCGGACATCCCCTGTTCGAATCTCGTTAGGACTAATTGTGGAGGGCAGTTTTTCGACAGTTTATTCTTTAGTAGGACGCGGTATTATGTTGGGGAAAACATTTTGTTTCGTCATTCATTGCTATATTTAGTGTGATTAATATTCATAATTCTTCATAATGAATCTGCATATTGCTTATTTGTTGAAGATATGCTTCAAGGTACAAAATGAATACACTGCATAATGAGGATGGTCATGTTTCTTCCTCACACTTTTCATGGACATGATAAAATATCAAAGGAGGAGCAATTATTGTATGAATAAAAATCTTTATACATTGTCATTAATGGGACATATTTGTCATAGATATTCCCTGGTACTCCAGATTCTTCCCATTGAGGCTCTTCTGCACATCTGGCAATATACATGGGGGCACCATTGCTGTCATATGCTCCTGGTATTGCAAATTCGAGAACGCCACTTTCCCTTGACATCCACTGAAATTTTGTTCGTTGAGGATTCGTAAGAAATTGGACATTTTGTGATATCATTCTTGGCATATCAAACATGTAATGACACTCTCCCGTCTTCACATTTCCTCTGCCAATTAAAACCCATCCCTCGAATTGCACTCTGCAAATATACTTTCTATTCTCGTGTGAGTTTTCAAATACGGGAACTAACGTATTCTCATTAAAGTCAGTTTGATTGGGAAATTGGAAACGAAGTGAATGACATCCTGTGAAGGACACACGAACAATTAAATCATTTTGAACCATTTTGGAAAATCATAAAGATACTCGTATAAAAAAAAGATTTACCTTCACAGTTGTACATTTCATTTAATTTATTAGAATCCAAGACACTCAGACTTGTCTTGTGACCACAACTCATATACATTTTTTTATATATACTCTGTAGACAACTTTTTTCATCACAATTGGGAAGCGTAATGCTCTGATAGTCGTAGAAGCCTCCGCCATTTAAATGTGGATATTTCTCTTCCATTGTACAATTATTGCTTCTCAAATTAATATATTCGTCTCTGTCTTGGCGCAAATGCTCGTCCCCCAAACCCAAAATGTAGACCATTTGACGGAGAACGTCCGTTTTAATGAATTCTTCTCCAACAATTGCTATTCTTCGTCCTCCCGTGTAACACTCTTCGGTTTTATTAATCTGAGTGTCAGTATCTTTGACAAAATACACAAACGCTTCTTCTGATTGACGAGAAATCCAACGGATGCAAGTTTTCTTATGAAAGTCTTCCATTGCCTCGCCAATAAATCTTCGAGGGTGTCCAACTATACTTGAATCAATTTCAAATGGAATTTCTCCATGGGGCCAGACTCTGCATTGTGAAGGACCATCCCTGATACGATTACTCCAGGGCTTCTGCAAGTTTTATAATTAATGGGAAATCAAAGATACTCACTTTTCCTCCAAAATTATACTTACTTTGCCTAATAGACGCTAATTTACCTAAAGTATATCAATTCATTTCAAAAATGTGAATCGTCGTAACAAATATTTACTTTTATAGTTTTTCTCATCGTAATTAAAATTTAAATCCCATTTTTAGGACCCGTAATTAAAGTTTAAGTGCGAGTTTTTTTGAAGTTATCTTAATTTTTGAGATAAATTAAAATATTTGAGGGAAAGTAAGTATAATATTCAGAAAAAATTTAGTATTTTTAAGGTCTCCATAAATATAATACGTCTATTAATCGATACTGCATTAAATCGGACTATTTTACCTGCGAAAATTAATGATTTTCTTTAATTTTAAAATTAACCAGGTATACAAGCCTATTATGTATTACATGGTCGGAATTTATAATTTTATGCACTATTGGGCATTACTATTTCTTGTGGATGTAAAGCGTAATTGTTTGTACCTCTTGAGTAGCGTTGAAGTTTTGGATTGACTCTTGAGGCACCAATTGTTTAATTTGACGGATTTGTTCCTCAATTTCAACAAATCGGTTGGAGTTCGCTTCTTTGATCTTTAATTTGTGTGTTAAATATTAATTTATTAATTGCTAATTATATAGCGAATTGTATTTAAGCGAATATTGTAAAATACAATTCGTACCTTTACTACCAAATAAATTTTGCCATACTTACTTTCTTTATTTCAGTTGAAAGTTCCTTGGTAAGATTTATAAAGGATTGCTCAATTCTGTTTTTATTTGATTCGAGGTCGCCGAGTCTTTTTATTTCCACTTCATTCTAAACGAATATTATCGAAAACGTGGTTTAAATTATTGTATACTACAATTTGGAAGAAAATTAAGTGAATATTATGAGGTTAAATATTTGACTACAAATTTATTTGTTATTTTCTCTAAACAGCATGTAAAATAATTTAACCTCTTTAGCTATGCTGAGACACTCATTGAATTTTTTTGATAGCAACTCTTCAAGTCGGCTAAATTTTTCATCGATGTCGCCAAATTTGCTATCGCTTACAAGCTTGTCCTACAGAGAATAAGTAAACTATTTCAATTAGTAAATAACATTTTTACTATTGCAAAAATAAAAGTCGCTCAGCAACAAAATGCAGCAAATGCACAATCTAACGGCAATCATTTCGTGCCGCAGTGTACAAGATTAAACTAAATATTAATATTACCTGTTCAATTCTGCTGAGCAGTTCTGTAAACTGTTGAGAAGATAATTGCTGGTCTGCGATTGTCTTTTCCTCAATACTTTCCACTTTATTTTGAGTCTTCTTAGCGTCTTCTTTCTAATTTCAAAAATGTTTTCTTTTCCTTTTTTAAAACTGAATATTGTTTATTTATTTAGTTCATTAATTAATTACCACAATATGGAATTCCTTTCTTCTATTTTCTTCTACTTGTTCCAGTTGGCTTTTAAGCTCGCCAATTTTGTCATATAGGCGACTAATTTCGTCAGCGTTGACATTCCGCTTTTTTCTGTCATGTAATATCTCTCCGCTATCAGAATTTTCACTCTAGAGAACATAGTTATATTAATTAACAATTATATCCTTTAGTAACTAATTCTTAATAATTTGAACGTTTGTTTAATGAATTTCCTCACCGTGATTGTTTTAGCCGACAGATTGTCTTTGGAGTGCATACTCAAAATTTCAGCTGAAATTTTGTTAATCAGACTTAAAATAATCCAAATAATAATACCAAAGACTTGGCGTTTGTCCATTTTAGGTTGTCTTTTAGTATTTTATTTCTTAATAAACTGAATTGCAGTTGCGTGTGCAACGAATGTCATTAAGTTACTGATGAAGAGTCCAGTTCCAGTTCCAGTAGAATTAGAAGTATGTTCTTATAATGTTTTATGGCTGCTGAACTGAAGGCTAATCATTTTCGCTGTTATTTACCAGGAAATCATTAATCTAAATATATTCTAGGTCGTATTTAAGTACCGGCTAAATGAAATCCATATGAGGACATTTAGTGGTGCGGAAAATACATTAAGGATGTGATATAAAGCTATCAAGTATTTTTGCAGTTGTATATATTTAGTTATCTTTTCTATGCATAGTTGCACAATATCAATTAATCTGTACATAATAATTATCTTTCAGAGTGTGTCTGTCCTTAGAAAAAAATAAACAAGGAATTTTTCCATTCGTTTGCTTGGCTGCGTACAAGATAGATTTGGTTAGGTTTTGTACAGGAAGCATTCCTGGTCTACAGGAATGCCTTCTTCTCCCTCACACACCCATACAAGTAATTCACAGCACAGCAAACACGTGGTAGTGTGATAAGAAAGAAAAGGGGAGAAATTCATCTAGTTTCCCTATCCATGTTGCGGTTGGTTGGAATTGACCGTTAATATCGTTAATAAACCGGTGCAAACGGATGTCCTCATGTATCGTCGTAATCACAAAATTATTAAATGTTTCTTCAAACTACCGGGTTTAGTGATGAAAATAGTTTAAATGGCATAGTAGAGTCATTTTGTACTAAATTCCCACTAAATCTCACATTGCCCCACGTTTGGGGTAAATTGCAATTCATATTTGAATTCCTTACATCAACACCTTTAAAACGATATGACACTTGCCATATCTTTCTATTTAAAAAATAAGTGGGCGTGGCCAGAACTCCATGGGGGCGTGGCCGATTTGGCTCAAAAACACCTCGGTTGTTACTTTTGACCCCCTCTTTCGAATTATGGAAACAGAATTAAAAAAAGTTGACGCGTTCGAAAGTTAGAGCATGGACACACACACACACACACATCCTAACAGACAGCATTGCTCTTCTGATAATGTATCTGACGATGCATAATAAATAAATACCCTAACCCAGTAATTGGACGGGTGCGTTACTAGTTAACATAAAATATAAATATTGCTTAAATGCATTCATATTATAAATATGTATGCATAATTGGTGCTGAGATGGTGTTTCGGATGGATTATTTTATTATCCTTGGTTCGGCATTATGGAGTGTGATAATTAAAGTCAATATTTTGTAATTTATTTTTATTTCTGTGGAATTATTTAATAAACAAATACACAATCTGTTATCTTCTTCCCTAACGCGCCCTTGTATCACCAATTCCTTTTTCTCGTTTACCATACAATAGCTACGCAAACACAAATAGCTCAACACAATTAAGATGTATATGTATACTACTGATGTATGTAGTATAATATAATGTAATTGCCATTAAAAATATTAACTCCTTTAATTTACGTCACTTAATTGCCCTGCAAAAATATTATTGGAGTATTTATCTTTTGAAAACTAAAATTAAAACTGTATATTATTCAATCATTTTATCCTAACGTATAGCTCGCGTTAAAAAGAGTAGTCATGTTTTTTTTTGTTTGTTAATATATCCCACATGAATTTAGCAATTAAAAATTCCACGGATCGGATCAGAAACTGAGTATTTTTGATTTCGTAGAAAATTTCAATAAAGTATGTTCATGTACCGGATTTTTCTATGTTACTTTACCTATGTATTCGTATCCTTATAATTTACAGTATAGAGTATAAAAGTCTTTCATATAATTGCATTTTTAAAATTTCCATTTTTCAGCGGGCTGGTGTACTATTGACGATTGAGGAAGGCCATGTTTTCTGAATTCACTATTCACGGACATGATAAAATGTCAAAGGAGGAGCAAGTATTGTATGAATTATTTCCTTTAAACATCAACATTGACGAGACATACTTGTCAATGTGCACTGGTAAAACAGATTCTCCCCATTGAGGCTCTTCTGCACATCTGGCAATATAAACGGGGTCACCCTTGTAGTTAAATCCTCCTGGTATTGCACTTTCGGGAAATTCTCTTCCCCTTGACATCCACTGAATTTTTGTTTGTTGAGGATTTGTTAGAAATTGGGCGTTTTCTGATACCACTTGTGCACTACCATGCTTGTAATGACACTCCCCCGTCTTCACATTTCCTCTGCCAACTAAAACATATGCGTCGTGTTGCACTCTGCAAATATGCTTCCGATTCTCGTGTGCGTTTTCAAATATAGGAACTAATGTACTCTCATTAAAGCTAATTTGATTGAGGAATTGGAAGCGAAGCGAAAGACATCCTGTGGGAAACACAAAACAACAATTAATCAGTTTGGTCACATTTTAGTAACTTTATCATAAAGATATTTACGAAATGCGTTTACCTTTACAATTGTACATTTCGTTTAACTTATTAGAATCCAAATCACTCAGCCTTGCAAGGAGACCACAGTACATATAAGGACCGAAACGTACGTGTTGTAGACAATCGCCTCTTCTACCACACTCGGGATGAGTAATGCTCTGATAGTCGTAGAAGCCCCCTCCATTTAAATGTGGATATTTCTCTTCCATTGTACAATTATCCCTTCTCAATTTAATATATTCATCTCTGTCCTGTCGCAAATGTTCGTCCCCCAAACCCAAAATGTAGACCATTTGACGGAGAACGTCCGTTTTATTGAATTCTTCTCCAACAATTGCTATTCTTCGTCCTCCCGTGTAACACTCTTCGGTTTTATTAATCTGAGTGTCAGTATCTTTGACAAAATACACAAACGCTTCTTCTGATTGACGAGGAATCCAGCGGATACAAGTTTTCTTATGAAAGTCTTCCATTGCCTCGTCAATGAATCTTCGAGTGTGGTCAATTATAGATGACCCAATTTCAAATGGAATTTCTCCATGGGGCCAGACTCTGCATTGTGAAGGACCATCCCTGATACGATTACTCCAGGTCTTCTGCAAGTTTTATAATTAATGGGAAATCAAAGATACTCACTTTTCCTCCAAAATTATACTTACTTTGCCCAATGCACGCTAATTTACCTAAAGTATATCAATCTATTTCAAAAATGTGAATCGTTGTAGCAAATATTTACTTTCAGCAATCTTAAATAACAAATCGTAAAAATAATAGTTTTATAGTAGTTTTACTCATCGAAATTAAAATTTAAATCACATTTTGAGGCTCGCAATTAAAGTTGAAGGGCAAGTATTTTTTTTAAGCTCTCCCCATTTTTGATTTAAATTAATATATTTGAGGGAAAGTAAGTATAATATTCCGAAAAAATTGAGTATTTCTAAGGTTCCAATATAATAAGCATACAAATATTAATCGATTTTATATTAAATCGGACTATTTTAATTGAGAAAATTAATGCTTTCCTTTTATATTAGAATTAACTATCTATTCAAAGTATGGTAATTATTACATGACATCGCAAAGTTTATCATTTTATGAAATATTGTGGCGCCTAAAGTTCACAGCGCGTAACATCACCATTATATTTGTAGTCTCATCGGTGCGCAGGATTAACATTCCGATGAGCGGAGATTTAGCCAAGGCAAGCATGAGTAATTATAGAATTTTTTTATGTAGGTCATGCCAAGTGGCATATAATAAGTTGTAGCTTGGCCTACAATATACACACGGCCTGTGCGTGCATGCAGTTTAGTACAGAAGAGATTGAAGCCTCCAGAGTGATGAAAGCTAAGTAGATGGCACAACGAACGAATCGGGCTAGTTTTACGTGCTATTTCATAGCAGTTAGTTACAAAATTTTGGTATTTTGAGGAAAATGTCAACAGTGACCAAACTAGGACTCCTATCTAATGTATCAACGCAAGAAGTGATGGCATTTATCCACCCATCGAATGCGCGCTTTTACGATTTTATAGGACACTAATAATTGAGTTATAGCAAAAAGTTCTGACAAAAATAGTTACTTTTGGAAATAACTATTTCCAACTTCCCCAGGTGTCCAAACTTTTGGGGTGGGAAGTGGGAAATACCGAAACATTGCTGCTGACTGACCGTGGTGACGTTAATTTTTTTGAAGCGAACTTTTCCTAATTCGACATATAAAGACTCATACTGTTTGCACACACATAGCTAGGAATGAACATTTTACATTTTATAAAATTATCACGATAACGGTCCTGTGTTTGAAGTTTGTTCCATTATTTACAACGATCATAGACAGAGATAATTTGGCTAATTTTCTAAGAGGTATTTACTAGTAAATTTAAATTTTTTTAGCAACAGAATATTAATTACTTCATCAATCTTTAGGCTCTCCGTCTCCGATTGGTTCACAGTTCTGCCAATATTATTTGTGGATATAAAAGCACTCTGAAAATATTAAAGAATGTATTATCTGATCTGTTCGATATTCCATTTGTGCAAGTAAAATATTTTAATATCAACATCTTTCTCATTTAAAATTGTTTGCACCTCTTGAGTAGCGTTGACGTTTTGGGTGGACTGTTGAGACACCAATTGTTGTATTTCGCGGATTTGTCCCTCAATTTCAACAAATCGGTCAGAGTTCTCTTCTTTGATCTTGAATTTGTGTATTAAATATTAGCTTAATAATGAATAAGTATAAAGCGAATTTCAATTAAATGAATATTGTAAAATATTTATGTAACATTGCGTAACAAATACATTTTGATATGCTTACTTTCTTTATTTCAGTTGAAAGCTCTTTGGTAAGATTTAAAAAGGATTGCTCAATTCTGTTTGTATTTGATTCGAAGCCCCCAAGTTTTTCAATTTCCCGTTCATTCTGAAAAATAGTATCAAAAACATGTTTTAAATTATCATCTACTACAATTTTGAAGGTAATCAAGTGAATAAGAATTTAATTTTAAATTCATTTGTTCTTTTCTGTAAATAAAAGGTAACCCTTTTAATTATGCTGAAATACTCGTATTTTTACTATTGCAAAAATTAAACTAAATATTACCTGTTCAATTCGGCTGACCATTTCTGTAGTCTGATGGAAAGACAATTGCAGGTTTACGGTTATCTTTTCTTCAATACTCCTCACTTTATTTTGAACATTTCTATCGTATTCGTTCTAATTTCAAAAATGATTGTTTCACTTTTTTGAAAATTGATTATTGTTTAATTTATTCAATTTATTGTTAAATAATTACCAAAATAAGTAATTCCTTTTTTCTATTTTCTTCTACTTGTTCGAGTTGGTTGCTAAGTTCGTCAATTTTGTCATTTAGGCGATTAATTTCAACGAAAATTTTGTCATCATTGACATCCCGCTTATTTCTTTCTAGTAATATCTCGTCGCTATAAGAATTTTTATTCTAGAGAACGCAGTTATATTAAATAACAATTATATCCTTTAGTAGCTAATTCTTTAAATGATTTGAACGTCTGTTTCATGACTTTCCTCACCGTGATTATATTAGCCAACAGACTGTCCTTGGAATACAAAGTACTCAAAATTTCAGCTGAAATTTGGCTAATTGGATTAAAGATAATCCAAATAATAAGCCTGAAGACCTGAGTTTTGTCCATTTTTTGCCGTATTTTTATTTCTTAATAAACCGAATTGCAGTTGTGTGAGCAACGACTGTCATTAAGTAAATGATGAAGAGTCTAGTAGAATTAGAATTATGTCATTGTAATGTTTTCTGCTTGCTGACCTCAAAGTTAATCATTTTTGCAGTTATTTGCCAGAGAGGAAATCATTAATCTAAATATATTCTACATCATATTTAAGAACCGACCAAATGAAATCCACACGAGGACATTTAGTGCTGCGGAAAATTCATTTGGGATGTGTTTGCTCTAGCTCGATATAATTCTACTTGTGTATACATGTAGTATAGTATAATATATAGCCATTAAAAATATTACCTTCAATGTGCAATAATTTACGTCACTTAATGCCCTGCAAAAATATTATAGTGTGTATCCTTTATAAAACTTGAATTAAAAATGTATATTATGCATACATACATAGAGGAGCAAACTGCATGTGCAAGTATTACACTTTTGACAAGACTTTATATATTTAGATTGTGTAATTGAAATTGTAATTCTGCTTTATTCAAGTGACAAGTTAGGACATCCATTTACATTTCGTTAATAAGAGTAGTCATGTCTTTTTCAAGTTTGTTAATATATCCCACATGAATTAAGAAATTAAAAATTTCATGGATCGTGGAGTTGCGGAGAAAAGCATCTGAACCGTGTTCTTTCGTTTGTTTTGCTAATTTATAATCATTATGCTATGAATCTTGGTGGTATTCTGTTAAATTTTTATATTATTTGTTAATTAATCATAGAAGTGTAATATTGGAGAAACAGCACAGTAATTTTCACTACTAGAAATACCATTATTACACAATAGGATATAGGCAATTATATATTATGTAATATCAATATCATCATACAAATACCGACGAACAAGTATATATATAAAGCCACCATACAAAGTCTAATCTATAAAAAACTAGGTGATAATATGTAGAATATACTGGCAATATTCTTCGATAGCTAGTGGTTTTAGTAATGTCACAGAGGTATGCACTCTGTGGTCAGGGTTTACCACTACAAAATAATATAGAGCTTAAAACACACTCAGGTGTATGCAACTTAACAACTTATTGTAATCACAGCCAATTTACTACAATCAATTAATCAATAAACACAAAAATGTTCGAATCAACTTAATTGCCGTCAAGAATGTTCAAATAATGATTAGTATTACTAAATATGATTTGAATTTTTTCTGAAAATACCATTTTCACATTCAAAGTTTATAAATTTTGGTAAATGTGGGAAAATGTGGGAAAACTACTGCATTACTTTATGTGTATATCAAAAATAGATCTAATGGTTCATGTACAGTCACAACGGAATACGTTAGCCTTGATTAAATGAGCTTTAGTATGCAAAAAGTAGATACTTAGTCCATCTATACATGAATAGTTTCATAAAATTCGTTGTCCGCCTGTAGGGAAATCAGAAATAAAATTCTATTGGGCTCAAAGACTGCGTGGCCAAAGTCATGCATTATTATTTCTGGCAGAATCGAAGCTTCCAGAATGGAATATTACATTGTGTGCAACGTCACCTGTATGACAACCGTCAGTTTCTGATTGGCTGAGGGCTCACGGAGAATGGAAAAACAGAGTTGATGAAATACAATATATCAATTTAAACATGCTGAAAAATGACGAAATCTTGTTTGTCAGTATTACACGTTTTCAGTAGTTCTAATGCTGTAATACTGGATTATTAAATTTTATATGAATAATTTTACTTTATACAAATATAAGAAAAATTCATTAATTTTGATATTTTGGCTGACAAATGAGTTGCCGGATATCTATTTACCGATTAAAATATGATATATGGCTAATTGGGCCCGTATTTTCCAATTGACCCATTTTCCAACCCTGTGATGTATTTTAGAGTATTTCCTAAAGTAACCGTGAAGACGATATCTGTACTCTATGTACTTGAATCATACATAGTCAGACTACTAGGACAGAAACACGTATCACCCTTTTACCTTTTAAATGTTCTAAGGATTTGCATTTAAATAATTATATTTCTGCTTGTATCATAATTAATCCAGAACACAACATATAAATTGTTCCAGTAAAAGCTAAGACGAGGCGAAATCGTCAAAAGAAGGTAACAATGGCGTCTCCACGTCTTCTCAACAAAACCTTTTAATCTTAACTTTATGTAATTGTATTTAATAAGGTAAATTAAATATTTGCAAACACACAATAACGTACTTTTAGAATTATTGCATCATTAAGCTCAGGGAAACTATGATTAGTCCATGAAAATTATTAACGAACTAGTACTTTTAAAAATTATAAAATTCCGGCAAAATAAATAACAGATATTAATATAATATAATATAATATAGGTATTCATTTGATTGTTATTCCCGTTTGCAGAATGGCGGTTTTCAAGATTCAAATCACTAATTGGACTGACATTTAAAATAAATAAGTGCAATGGGTATGCGTGTTCAATTTTTCAGCCATACTGTGACCCTTTTAGACAGGAGACGACACAACTAATATATCTTGATCAACATTTTCGATGTAAGTAAAACAGCAAAATGGTCTCCCCAAATTTAAATTCGTTTGTCACCGATAAATTAAATAAGTTTTTTTATTTATTTCCGGATTAGAAATTCGTCCCAATTACGATACGATGTCTCAATAATGAAAATCTACAAGGTTTCTAGTATTTGATCTTGCAACATCGGGTGTAATGGAACAATTGTGAAAATTAAATTGGACGTTATTTATGTAATAAATAACGATGAAAAATGGTCCACTTTTTAATGGCTTATATTTAATGGCACCCCAAAAATACTTACTTTACCCCAAATATTTATACTTACCTTGCCCCAAATATAA
>JAQFYC010005755.1:0-13663 GCA_034694165.1 Tomocerus mixtus | reverse complement strand
GACCAAGTTAAGTGAGATATTAGTGCTAGTTAATCGTTTTAAATTATCTTTCATTCATTCTATTCCATTACGGGCTCAAGATTCTTGGAGTCGCTTGGAGATACCCTATTCGAAGTAGGGCTTCCATACCCCCCTGGAAAAATTTGGGTGGGATGGTATGGAGGAGACACATGTATGAAAGTTGTAATGAAAAGTCTGTCAGTGTGGTGGTTGTAAGGAAAAGTAGGATTTCACTGCCTTGTTCATTGACTTAGACTATACATATTGCCTTGTTTAACTCCCTCAAGATATTTTAGTGGAGAAAATAAAGAAAAAGAAAGTTCGTAACTATTCATCTTACTCAATCGAAATATGCAGGATTTGAGAAAGTGAAGTTTATTTATATGCTTTAGCTTTGTGTATTTGTCTATGTCAAATGTATTTAATCTGGTAAAAATTCAGATGGGTGGAGATGGAGAATCGGGATCTCGAGTTGATATGTAGGTTATGTCTATGTGGTGAAAGCATAGTGTAAGTAGTCGAATAATCGAAATCGGTTGCAGTACAGGTTTTAAATGTGTGTTTATAGTGGATAATTCAAGCACTTCTTCACAAAAATATTATGTTTGTTATTTTTGCAATAATATTTTCATGGTATTCATATTTTAGACTATTGGATGTTGGAGAGGAAAAAGTAATCTTTCTTTTCTTGGACAACAACATTTCATGGACTCCTAATGATGAGCTCAGCAAGCAGCACACTACTTTCACAAGCAAAAGATCTTCATATCTGCTAGTTAAATTGGTCACTGTCCAAGCATTGTAAACTAGTCATTTAGGTATGTACATTTTATTTTTGTAAAGTTCCGTACATGTACATAAATACCGTTTACTTACTTACACTCCACTCCAGTCCTGTATTTGCCCTGCCCTGTGATATACCCCAAACTGGAACTACCCATGGAAATGCATGCCCTTAACTCTTGAATGAAATGAATATATCCCAGTTAGTTATTTAATAAAATCTATTGAGTGATTCTTGTTTGTTAACAGGAATCTGTCATTATTATTATTGTCGCGCATAGTTTGCCCAAATCCCAGTGAAAACCTGCTTACATACTCTCCAAAACTGTTATAAGATTGGTGTTTTTTGAAATTTCTAGGATTCTGATAGCCTATTTCCACAACAATGTCTACAACGGGGATGACGTTGGTGAAACTTGCTGCTGTTGGTGGAATGATTTATGTATCCTCAATACTCGGAATAAGATACTTGGTCATCAAGCGTTTTCAACAAACAGAATATTACCAAAAATCTGTCCGCGTCGTTTTGGAAAATAAGAGATTAGTCGAGCTATTAGGTGAACCGGTGCATTTTGGAAATCCTGAATTTGGGGACAATAAGGCTAATTACAGTACTCCACATGAAGCAAAGTTTATTGTGCCTATCAAAGGAACTAAGAAGAGAGGAAAATTACATTTATATGCCACGAGAGAAGCTGAATTTAAAGTCATAACTAGTGATGACCACGGAACTTTCTTGGAAAAAACGACTGATAGTGATAGCGCTAGTAGTAATAATGTTAATTGGGAGTTATGCAAATTAGAATTATCTCTGGATGATAAACCTGAGAGCAAGCTCGACTTAGTATCCTTAGCCTTGGCTTCCCAAAAAAGTATGCCGATGTGACTGTAAATAAAATTTCTATTACCAACATCTATGAATTTTGATTATTCTGTTCATCTTTATTAAAGAATCACAGTCACAATTACAACTTTGTTATATCATTTTAGTAAATAACTCATAGTACTTTAACCTTACACCCTTGCAAAGTTTAGAGTTTAGCTTAAATACGTATTTTGGAAATGTAAAGAGAGGCAGATTTCACAATTCGATCATATTATTATTGACATTCATGGTATGTATCAGAAATTCATCTTCATTTCAACAGGAATATATTTCCATACTATTCAAACAATCACATGCTTGGTAGTTAACTAGTAATTACAGTAATTAGGTAACGATAGGGTAACTGACATCAGATTTAGATGTTTACAATACAATATAATTACGACTTACATTGCAACACGATTACATTTAACTCATTATATCAAAATAACTAGATAGAACTCTACATCTAAAGAAACTAACGGAAAACTAAACTTTTGATAACATTTTGTGGACATTTCTGTAAGGATTGAATCTAATTTGTGACGATGGTATATGAAGTTGAGTCAGGGACAAAAGAGAGTGCTGGGGAGCACTTCACTTGTCCTCCACTTCCACCTCTCCTGCCTCTCCATCCTTAGCTTCCTCGAATTCATCCTCTTCCGACTCGCTAGAGGATCCCAAATCATTTGTTTCAGCACCGGTGGGTTCCCCTTCTCCAACACGTCTATTTTTCATCTCATTGTCGTTCACATCTTTTTTACCTCCATTCTTGAAATGGTTGCACACAATTTCCACCAATTCGTCCATATCCTGCAATGAAAGAACAGAAACTTGTTACATGGAAAGTGAGCTCATTTTGTTGAAAATTAATGTGAATGAATAAGGATGTGAACATACCTGCTTTTTACGCTTCGCAGATGTAGTCTCAACCAACTCTGTGATCCCTTCTTTGCCTCCAGTTTCAAAAGTCTTTTGTAAAGTCTCATAGTCCAACTGGATTTCAATCAGGTAACGTCTAAGCAGGACAGCTCGACTACGGTCTTTGGGGTTCTTCCGAATCTTGGACACGAAAATCGGTCGAAGAGATTTTACTTTCACAGCCAACTCACGTTGTTTTTCAAGATTTGCCATTTCCTTAAAACAAAATGATAAACTATAATTCCCAGATAATCTCTCAATTCTTTTACAGAAGTTAATTTAGTACGTAAAACATACCTGGGCTCGAGTTGTGCAATATTCAAGCAAAGCACTTGTTTTAATCTCGTCCTCACAATTAATCAACTTCTTAAGGACATTATACGTCAACTCTGCCCTGTCCTTAGCGCTCGCAAGGTGCTGCACATTGATCGCTTTATCTTTCTCTTTAGAATCTCCTTCTTCCAAATCTAAGAATATATAAAAAATAGTCACATATACAATTTTATTAAGTATAAGTTAAGTAAGTACAGTGCATGTATGAAGTATGTCTGTAAAACTTACATCTTTGACTAAGTGCACGAAGGGTCAGAGCTCGATTTTTCAATTCAGGTTGGGCAATGGCAATATCGTAACAGCTAACAAATCCTTTCACAACATCAAAGAATTCGTCGGTCAGCTTGAAACGCTCCAAAGATTCCAGGAGAAAGGGTGTCACATTACGACTGTTGTTATCATGATATACAGCGATTAAGCCGTCAGAAGTCCCTTTAACTTCTTGCAACCATTTCATCCAGTCAGTTAGAGTTGAATATTCACTTTTTGTTTTCAGAGTCTTGGAATTCTTCGAATTTCTCACATCCTTCAGCACTCTAAACTTGCTAAAAAATAGAGATAACAAATATTATTGTCCGCTAGATTATCCATATCAATTACAAAATAAATAGTCTATAGTACAATACAGACAGCGACCATTCTGATCATCAATGTTCATTTATTCATAAGTAAAGTATGTCGCATTGTCGCAATAAGCATTAGTACTTTAAGTAGTATTCTTTTTCATACCCGTAGTTGCAAAAGATTCTAATTCCATATGTCCTAGTGGCACTTCGGCTAATATCACGGTGTGGCATGACGTACTGCGAAAACGTCTTGTCAGGATCATGGTATGCAGCAACATGACATATTTCATCAATTAGTTTTTTTCCGGTAAGATCAAGAGCTATGGAAATGATGTTATAAGTTCCCTCGGGGAAAGGCTTGCACCCAGCTTCAGTATCAGGAATCATTTTTCTTTTTATCAGAAAACTGCAACTACAGCAAAGAGAATAGCTTAGTTAATGTTAGTGTTACTCATATCAAATCTTCTCAATTTAAAAGTACTGACACTACACTATAAATATTATTATGTGCATCTACCACCCTAGCAGCTCTACCATACTTCCATTTTCATTGCATTTCTGTATCATGGATGCGAAGCGGATCCAAAGAGATGGAAATATATTTTTTAAATATTCTCATTTAAAACAATCATGATTTATTCATTATGATATTATTTCATAATTTAATAGCAATTTAGGTTTTAAATAAAACTACAAATAGGACTAATATGACAATAAGAAAATAAATGCTTCAGTACTTTGAGCAAGCTTTTTACGATTAGGAAATTAACATTATATTATGGCTCTTATAGTTCTTGGCATCAAGTATACCTTTGCTTGTACTTTCCTACCTTCAATTGCAAATTGCAATTGTGGTGTGTAACTGTTTGTATGTAAAACTGAGTGAGATTGGCTGCTATATGTATTTAGTATTTACTAATCTTTAACTTAAATGCTAAACTAGTTATTTACCTATTTCTGAGTACTGACTTGACTAAGTATATACATAATTACAATTAGTTCGTGTACGTAAAACAACGAAATATAAATTGATATTATAGTATAGATAAGGTTTCGGTCAATGACCTTTGTTTCTATATAACTATTATAATCATTATATAAGTATTTGCCATCGCAAGTTTCGCAAGCGTCAAAAATATGCATCGCATTCGCATTGCTTTGCTGGATTTAGGTTTAGGTTTAGACAAAACATACAAATAACAAATACAACAGGACAATACCCTCTTGCTTACATTATTCCGTGTGCTAATAATTTTAAGTAAAGCGAGGACCGGAAGGAGATTGTTACAAAAACTCCGTTTGATAATGATATATTTACAATAATTAGTCTCCCAAAAATGTTTTTACGAAATGTATTTTAAACCCTGCAATAATGCTGCAATTGGATTTCGAATATGTAGACTAATTTTCAATATAATGGGAAACAATAAATAAATGCAAAATAGAAAATATAGCTACAAAATTCAAACTTCCATTCTTCTGAACACTACTGAAAGAAAGCCAAAACGCCCAGTTCGAGAAGTGGGCGTTTTAAGTGTTATTAAAATCTGCGGGAACCCAAAAATTCTAACTAATGATTTCAAAAATAAATAATATACCCGTCTGAATCAAAAAAAGGTAAACATATAGGCAAATAAAGTAAAATTGATGCTGCTGAAAAATTGAAAATTAATACTACTAGACCAGTAGGTTAGGTTTAGATTATATCATCGTAAATGTTAAGAATTTTACCGAAAACAGATTAAAGTAATTATATTTTACTAATTAGTATTATCAATTGTGTCAAAAGACGAATACTTACTTGATTAATTACGAAAATATGTCCAGATTTGCGATGGAAAAACGAGATTTTCCCTGGAGAATGATGCGACAATAAGATAAAATGGAACACGTCAACTCGAGACAGGAGACCTTCGAGACTGCTGGAGACTACGAAAATGGATTTTCCTTCTATTAGAAAATTATAATATTGCTAGATAACAAAGGGCAAGTCTCAGGCTTAGATAACGTAGCAACTGATTGACCTGACAAAAGAAACACTAAATGATTGGCTATCGTAAGATAGTCAAATCATATAGCCACCTCGTCATTGTCGTACTGTTGTACATACTTATTGTATTACAAAGAACAACTCAACTTGACCATGTAAAATGTAGACGTAAATATGCAGAATGCATAGATATGTAGATACAGTATGGATATATGGATTATGGATCATCACTTCAACAAAGAGATCATTTCCAATTTCCACTGATACTGCTTTGATGTTCATAGCTCGTTTCATTTAGTTCATGTGCTATCGAAAGACACGGTAATTTTACCAGTAATGCCTAAGCAATAACGGCAATGTTCCCAAAATTGGAGTTTTTGCCTCAAAACAGTTATAAAACAATGAAAAAGACATTGAAAATGGCCATTTTATAACCAGTTGAATTTTAAATTCAACTGATTGTAAAATGTTCATTTCCAATAGCACAAAGTTGAGGTGACACTTTTTTGATTCCCCGTTAACTGCTTCATCAAACTGGTAAATTCAATATTTACTAAAAAAATACTTTATTATTGTGGTTTATTTACATACAGTTTAGTATGGCAAATCTTTAGTTAAATGTGCATAAGGTAGACTACCAATACAGTGTATATTGTAGTAGTATATCATGTATTTTACTTTTACATCGTCTTCTGTTGCGCCTGCTGAATATAATGGGCATAATCGTATAGTAGTGTGCATAGAATTACTTTACTGGATATTTTCTGTAGGGAGCTATTTAATGGACTCGTGAATATTAGAATATTAAAAATGAATTTCATGATTAGAATTAGGTGCAGCTAACTCAGATAGGATAATTAACGAAAATTATTTGAGCTGTTGTGTTCTGTTAGTTCTGTAAATATCTTGATACTAACTAGTATGCACAATGAACACCATTTATGTATACGACTATTATACTCACAGGACACATATATCAGATGTATCATTTAGATAATAACGTTATCTTTAAAAAATACAGTACATATTAACACGGGAGTTAAATATACAGTCCTGTAAAGTACGGTCTTCCAGCGACTGCTTCACAATGCTAAATGAAGTATGAATATGCAAAAGACTAAAAATATTAGTTATAATTGTTTGACATGAAGACATGACTAGTTTTCTGCCACAAACGCATGAAGATAATTATTGGGAATGAGATCTTAAAGGAGGGCCAGATATGCATATGTTTAAAGGCCAGGATTAACTTATATCTCACCTGGGCCTGTGCAGCATACACACATACTTGCTAACTAAACTGGCCAATCAACTAAAATATTAATTTTATTTCTATGGCCAAATTCTTACAGCTAATCCAGCATGTATTTATTTTAGATGAATATCTCCGACCCGGACCCATTAATGCTTACCTGTACATTCAGAAATCATTTTTTAGCCACATGCAGGCTATTTTTGTAATGCATGACCTACGCTACGATCTGTACATCTAGTATTTAGTTTAGGACATCCGGGGGAAGTAGTTTCTTCCAGTTGTTGAACAAACCGAGTTAAACAGAAAACATCAAAATACATCGGTATTTGAATGTGCTGCTGCAGGTTACATTGTTACATCATTTTAGTTTCTTAGAACTACTAATGAAATCGAGCCTCTTGTGCACTCTACAGTTACACCTTGCACAAACAGAAGAATGTTGGTATCTTAAAATCCTCGCCGACAGAGTTTGGGAGCCTTTTAATGCAATATTGCTTAATATCGGTGTCTATATAGCAGAATGTGAAGATACTTTTAGTTACGCTGCTCAATCGGGTTTATAGTAAATTATATATACTATAAGCCTAAGTGTCATAATAATATCATATCTTATCAAATCGCATATAAAATCTGATGCTGAAGTTATGTCGGGGGAAACTGTGCGATTGTAGGAATCAAACGCATTGACTGTGATAAATCAAAATAGACATGCGAAGAGACAAGCACAACATAAACTAGCTAGCAAGCAAGCCTCAACAAAAAATAACTTTCTCCCGATGATTTGAGATTGTGTAGATAGTTTCCTTTCCCCCTCTGCTCTTCTACTTACATCGCATCGACATTCAATAGAAATTTTCCCGTCTGGCTTTACTCGAGTGTGACATTCAACTTTGGAATCAGCGTCTTTTTCGTCTCTTTATAAAAAGTTAGTGTAACGCAGAAAATATAACGCAGTTTACGACTTACGGTGGTTTTGCTCTGGGTTTCTTGCCTTTCCCTTCAATTTGACTTTTATACTTACTTACAGTATACAATATACAGCACACTACACATACTTTTACCTAAACGTGTCTGGTTTGTCTTCGTTTTGCTCTGATTTCGTTAGCTTTCCTTCAGCTCCGTTCAGTTTAGCAGTGAAGCTGTTGACAGCCAGAGTTAGTTGAAGTGAAAGCACAAAAAGAAAGTTGTTGCAAGTGAAAGTGCAATAAAGTCCCATGGCGTGCCATGCTTAAGAGGAGATATCTACGCACGATTCTTTTCTTGTTATAAATATTCGCACACAACATACTCATACATACCTAAGTAGTATGTATAATGTAAATACGTACATATTATATAAACCACATGTATCCGTATGTACAGTTATCCCCTTCCCAATCTGATGGGGCGCATAGGGTAACGGTGATAATAACATTCTTTCGCTCTTTATATAAACATGCGTGTACATGTTACATAATCCATCCGTAGCTGTATTACTTTCTTTACACACTTCCAATACGCACAGAAAGACACTTTCTAAATATACAGCCATGTGTCTTTGACGGTGACATGTATTAGCTATTCTTCCTATCTGCTATCCACCCGCATACAAAATAAATGTTTGGCATTGCAATGCATTGTCAGGAATGCAATACATAAGTATTAATGTTACAAATACAATTCCTTGCGTTTCGTTGCATAACATTGCACTACGGATACAATTCTACAATAAATACTTTCTCCATCCTTATTTATAACATAAACAGAAAAGCAGAAAAACAGAAATGTGATTTTGTATATATTTATATGTTATATCTTTCTTATATATAGGTAGATAAACACGTATTTACATTATATGTGTACATACTTACAACATGTAGTAGGTAATAATGTATTCGTATTATATATAAACTAGTAAAAATAGAGAATACTAGTAAACGAAAGCTTTTAGATATTTGCTACAGTTACAGTCTCCGTTTTTGGATGTAGATCCAGCAAGCAATCTGTGGTTTGCCTTATTGTCGTCGGCGGCATGAAAATAACTCCCTGCCAAGGCGGCATTATGAATGAGTGAATAAAATTTAGCTCATATCTTACATAAATTCTAGCATATTACCTTATCTGATATCTAGCGTAACCTAACTTAACGTAAGTAAGTGGGTAGGTAGTATCTATGTAACTCTGTCTTGTACCAATACATATTTATGCGTGCTTCTTATAGGCATACACAAATATAAGAATAATATGCAAGTTTATATTATTGTTGGTTGGCGAGAGATAAATGCAACATTGAAATCTGCTTCTCTGGGAAATTCGTTACAAAATATCACACTGAGTGAGTGCTGATATCTTATCTGAAATATTCTCAGAAACACATAATAATCCACCAGTAATCACAGAAAACTTACTAATTTCCTGCTGGCTCATTAAAAATGTATTAAAGTTTCAAACTTTGGACGAGATAGAGCTATGCTACGAGAAAACTATGCTACAGATAATTCTCATGGAGTGAAATATCCCATGAAAATTTTGGTGGTCGCATTCTAATGGGAGAAATGAAAGGATATTACATGCTACCATATACTATAAGACAGCCTTTCACATCCTGAAAATAGACATCGTATATCTGCATTTTCTGTATATCTGTATAGCTTGCTTTTCCTTGTATGATACTTATTGAACAAGAAGAGAATTGTAGTACCAACAAGGAAGGCAAGGGAAATATAAAGTAAGGAATGTTTTTAGTAATAAGGAACGTACTGTTAAGTTGCTTGTCCTGTCCTTTGCCTGTGTTCACACACATACATAATATACATAGAATGCAGAGGAGAAAGAGAAAGTAATAGATCATATAAGACAGAAGAGCGTAGTGACACTTTGGCGAAAACGGAAGAGCTATATGATGCTGTAGAAAGCTGGTTTTTTGCATCTCACAATAATTTATTACCGTAATTAACAAGGAGGAAAATTATCCTTCATGTTTCTACACAGTCTGGGTATATTCTACTATAATTTCCCATATATTCTAGTATAAGGCTAATACCCATCTATTTACATCTACATCCACGATCCACATCCCTAACTGCAATACAGTAGCATGCTTCTATATATAATACAGAACTCTATGCTAAGTTGATCAGCTTCTCTTTACAGCTTATATACATATACTACAATATATTCGTGCATACACAGCGCACACCTCGTGTGTATTATTTCAATACGTAATGTAGCTATTTTACTTACTCACAAATTATATTAATGCTTATACTATACAGTTATCCAACTGATACAGTGACAGTAACACACTACCCTTACCCTGAGCCAGATAAAGATACAGTAAAGCAAGACAATGTGGAAACACTTATGCATAAGCAAAATAATCATAGCATGGTGAAATCGGTGAAAGTTATTCTATCGTATCTTATTATGTCCTTTATTCTTTCCGTTTGTGTAAACTCAGCATTTTCCACACTTTAGTTACCATATTACATTATATTTACTATATACTATACGTCTACATATATATGTATAAGTAAATACATGCCATAAGGCTGTACTAACTAAAACTATTCAAAGAATTTACGTTACTATTTGTTAAACCATAGTATTATAAATATTGTATTATATAGATATACTACATAAGTATAAGATATTATTATGTCTTACTTATATCTATGAGTTAACCATATTATTATGTATTTGTACTCGACAGAGTACTTACACTATTACATAAATTATACCAATTTGATATAAGGGAAATTTTTACAATACCGATATTTTTGTTTGCATTCATACAAATATTATATGCAACCGCATTTGTGGTTCTTTGTTATTCAGTTTGCTACATGTACAGATATTACATGCATGTGTATAATTAGTATATGTATGTAGGTATAGATGTGCAAGAATACTTCTGCTAAAGGTAAGTATGTATAGTAGAGACTCTTACAGCATTCGGATGGAAGATGAGATGGCTGGTAAGCTGAGTAAGATGAAAAAGAATATTATAACGCTGCCTACACACATCATAGCTAATAGATACTACATAATATCCATATCTTGACTAAGTAAGTAAGTATTTTCTGCTTGGCAGAAACAACTCACCGTTTTTCATTCCATTATATTTTCTTGCTTTCCTCTGCTAGTACTTTAGTCAAGTGTATGTACTCACTATGTATATTTTTGCATAAGGCTTTCACTCACTCAGCTAAAAGGAAGACACATACTTAGATGAAGGCTAATGGTACTGTTAAAGAAAGGTACATAGAATTTCTGTCTTGATACATACATACCTGCTACCTTTTATACTACAAATGCATGGATATAGAAAGTATTGTGTAATAGTAATATACTAAAGTAGAGTATAATTTCTAGTGAAAACTTCAAGTTCTCGTCGTCCTCATCCTCATGTCCTTTCCCTTTTCTAAGGAAATTATTTTAGCATGGAAATTGCTAAGGTTCCTTTTTCCTTCTCAATAGATTGTAGAACAGAGTTGTTCTGTTCCTTCCTCCCACGGAACTAGATTACATAGGAGATCCATTGCTTTCCTTGCATTGCTGTTCAGTGTTCTTGCATGCATCTGATGTGATGGGCTCTACTATTTTAGTTTCCTGGCCATCGTAAATCTCCACACTCACGCTTGGTTTTCCTAAAGGATGGATGAACAGGATAGTCTTTCGTAAATTATACTTCTCACATTTCCATTACCAAAAGTGAAGTATTTGGGTTAGTAGGAGGTATAGGTATTTAGCTATCCCATGCATTTATCTAGTTCAAATGAAATGCATACCTAAGAAAATTGAAAAATTGCTCAGGCAGACTTGACTAGACATAAGGCATCCAGTGTCATTATTATTGCATTATACTACGCTACACTACAGACGAAGATTAGGTATAACATATTATGCAAATATCTTTCTTTGGATTTCACCTGAATATTTGTTTACGCTACGTAGAATTTTAATTAAAAAGTAAATACCTGAAACAACACACTACTAGTATGTAGTACATAACATAAAAGTTGGAAAAATTACATTACTAAATAATAGGTAGATAAGTGTACTTGGATAAGTAAAACTCATACGTAAAGATCAGAAATATATCTGTAATTACTTTAAAAGAAAATTAATAATTACCTATGTACAGATATCGTGTATACTTACGTGCTGTCGTCGAAAATGAAATGCGACTGTCAAAAGTTCACCACTATTACAATTCGTACAGGAAAAAGGAAATAATGTACATTAAATCTCAAGAATTTTAAGATTAGCAGGTTGCATGGAATATCATGCCTTGCTAAAGGCTAAATGCTTTTGATGGTTCAGTAATATCAATGTCATTATACTGTACTTGGGAAGCACACTCATGTCAACATTTATATTATAGGTGGATCTGTTATTGATACCGTGAAATAATTTTGCAACTCTGACAATAAATGCTCCATTTTCATTCCATGACTAAAGACAGAAGTTCTCTGTATGAGATAGCGATACTCAGCATTTCTATGTGTAATTCATAGAATTTATTTAGTTGACAATGGAAATATGATTTTCTTAGAAAATTCACCCAAAGAGATATCGTATGCACTCAGATAGCACCATCATGCTACTAGGTACTTATTTTACTAACTAGTTACTACTCTTATAGTATGATACATATTTATGTAACTGCAAGTGAACCGGAAAAATTAGTTCAGCTTTTCGGGTACATTTCTCACTAGTTCTCAAGGAGTGCAATCGAGTCCAGCTATCACTACCAAATCAACTATACTGCCATATTATAGTTATACCAAATGGAAATAAATAATACAATACTATGGTCTTTGACTTGGTTTGGTTGGGCAAATGAATGAAGAATGGTTGTCCCTTGTCTCACCTTGTCTTTACATCTCGAGGAAAGCTATTCGTTGGCCTACATATTTTCGGTCTGACTAACTCCATATATATCTCTTATAAAATCTCACTTTTCTTCACGAGTCACGTAAATATCTATAGGTATTCGATTAGGTTCTGAATATACGAGTAAGTATAGATAACGAAAGTAGGAAAATATTGTGTGCATACATACATGCATTAGTTGCAGCTGATTGTTTTTTCTTCTGCAAAAAATTCTGCTGCCATTGCACACAAAATTTCCTAGAAATGTTTTTCCCTCACGAGCGACTGATGATCGCTAATAACATAGGTACCTAAGTAGGCAGAAACAGTACTCCGGAAAAAATGCATTTTATTACATTTATAGGTTGAAGGAAAGAGAAGCTTTTTCCTTGAACCATTAATACATCAGCTGTGCTATTCTATTTCTAAAGAGTAGAGGTACAATCTACAGATTAGTACCTAAAGCAAAATATGATATTGTAAATGGGTTTATGAAAGCATCAAATATTTTAAATATATTTAGGTATACATATTTTAGTTATTCCGTATTATAACACTATATACTATTGTTCCTAGTTAAACTAAGCAAGGGATTTCCACTGTCTCTAACAATTACATTTCTTGGTATTAAATAGAAGAGTTAAATATTAAGCTTATTTACTATACATCATAGTGCATACTCCTTGTATTCCTAGTTTGATTACATGTCAAGTAGTAATGCCCAGCCCTCATCTCTTTCCAGCCTGCTGCTCCCACAGAACCTGTAAGTGCTCTGCCGGTTGAGGTTACAGTGGAATGCCCAATCGTGTCTCCGACAGTGAATGGGTGTGATCTAAAGGTTTTGGGTGCTGGAATAGCGAAGAGTTGTCGGATGCGTGATTATGAGATTATGTAATAAAGGAATAATGGTGTTTGTGATTACGAAGCTCTTTATTAAGTTCGTAATCGATTAATTGAATGAATAACTGAATACTTGAATAATAATGATTGTGTCAGAATATTGTTCCTATACGATTGTAGGATTGTCTGTCCGGAAATAGTCACAACTTTTAGGTACATGGTTACTGTAACTATGGGATGGCTTGATACTCTAT
>JAQFYC010005754.1:0-13664 GCA_034694165.1 Tomocerus mixtus | reverse complement strand
AGGCTAACTAAGCCAACGCATCTGTAGAATGTAATATGGATGTCTATCTAAAGTATGTATAAAAACATTCGTAGTACGTGTGTTGCGATGCTGTGTTATTACTAGATGGGAATGGCTTGGCTGAAAAGGATACCTACATTGTTTCTGATAGTATTTAGTATGTAGGAGAATGGTTTACTAATACTTTTAGTGTCTGCTAATGCTATCGGATAAGATAAAAACTCTTTCAATCGACATTTGCTCTGGAGATTCGGAATCCACACAGCAATAGACACTGAAATGCACAGCGCACACAATAAAAGTCCGTGATGTGCCATGGTGTAAAACAGATACAGAACCTAGTACAACCAAAAAACTTATTGCAGTAAGTGTTTAAAAAAGTTTCCACAACACTGACAGGCAATACAGCTAGTCTGTTGATTTTTCTTTCCTGCCATCCAGTTTTGTCCAGGGAATATAGAAGTTTTTCTTTCCTCTATGTAAGACACTAGCATAGCAGAATCAACCCAAATCATCCTTCAATAGAAACAAGGATCCTTACTTTCAGTTTCAGTCTCCAGTAACTTTTGTCTTCATTGTATCAAATTGAAAAGCAACAAACTACCGAATAATGCATTTCTTCCTAGTCTCTATCACCCTTCCAGTGTCTAGCTAGACTTAGAATATATGTATAGTACATACATAGGCGGAAAAGACGTAAAAGCCCAACTTCTTTACCTTGCTGAAATATTTGTGAGCTAAATTGGAAAAAAATTGCAAAAGAAAGTAATAATGGAATTTTTCTTTTTCCCGTAAGAAACTACTAATAGGTGCAAAAAAGTTAATACTGCAAGATTCAAATAGACTGAATTCCAAAATCTCGATGATATTTCTCCTATTTTCCTTGCAAGCCAAAAAATGTATTTTTTGCGCAGTGAAAGCAAAAGAAAGTCCATGTATTGGATTCGACCAATGAATAGTATATGGATCGCATTGTATGGTAATTAGAATAATATGTAACGATGTTCAGTGAAGGAATGCTCTCTAAAAATTAATATAGGCAGAGCTTTATTAGCTTTAGATTTGATTAATAAAATAAAAGCATATGTACTAGGCTTCTCTGGTATTCTGAAGGCCATAATATTTGATTAAGTAAGGATGTAGGCAACATACATCAGATAAGTAATTGCGTTATAGTTAATAAGGTACCAATATACTTCAGTAAGTACGTATCACCGTACATACTCTTATCAAAAACTATAGAACCTAAAAGTCAATGGAGATTAAAATCTGTATCCATCGCTAATACCTGAAGGATTTAGTAGAAGGGTAAAGATCAGAGCTAATAAAGCTTGCGAAATGTCAGAGAAAGAATTTAATACGGTATATCATATCCGTTCATCTGCATTACATGAGTATATTTTCATATAGAAAGAAATCTACATTAGGTATTATGTTCGTGGATAATGTAAAGAAATGCCACAAAGTTAGAGAAGGTGTATATAGTAGTTGCTATCTCTAATATGAGTATACTAGTACATTATGTGCAGATGAGATGATCCAAGCCAGGTCCTTTTATCTCATTGTCAGTATTGAGTTAACATTACAATTCTTCAAAGGAAAATATTACTGTCTAAAAGATGTTAACAAAAGCTGCTTTTGATGGAGCGGTAGCAATACTATTCTTCCTTGCTTCCTGTATATTGACACATTCCTCCGAATTGCATTGCTTGAGTGATTCAAGACTATAACGGAGGAATTTCTTGAATATGTAATATCTCTAGCTACTAAATTACGCTCAAGTCTACGCAGTTAAATCAAGATCTGTTTATTACAAGAGAACTTGTCACCTTAAACCTTCTCATGCACAAATATTCTGGATTCGACTTTTCTTATTGACTTTGAATGTGTCGAGTGTCGACCTTCGAGCTATATCTGTAATATGGGAATGTCATGTTTTTGCAATACGTAGTACTTACTTATTTGCATGCAAGCTGTGAGAGAAAATCATTCTTACAGAAGCCTGGGTAGATTGTATAGGTTATCCTATCTTAGAGTAAGTGTAAGGGGCATTGTGATTCCCGAAGATCAAATAAAAACGTCAAGAGGGTGATACGGTATTACCTTCCTTCAATTGTATGGAAGTTTTCAATCAGACAATGGGTTTGTTGACAGAATACACTCAAGTATTTACCTAGGTAGGTGTGTTCTTTACTATTATATTACTATTTAAGTTCAAATATGAGTTACTACGTCTTTATGCTTCCGGTAATGGGCACCTAATTTTGAAACCTATTTTTAAGTTACATTTTCAAGCGTGTGTTTAGTGTTATTTGCACAGCTTCAAAAGCAGAGCTGGAGGATACTTATATATTTAGCAGACATACATTTACATACTATCCATAAAATATATTCTTAATACTAATATTATACAGATTAGCATGCTTTATTGTGTTCCCTACAAGATATTAGAGCTCATAAAGGCAAAGTAATACATACTTCGTCCACTAAGACGCAATAAATGAATACTCGCTTTAATAAATTCATTCTTACTTTATATAGAGTACCTAAGTATTTACGGAAGTGTAGCGTCTGATATTTGTGACAAAGGCATTCTTCTACGGCTGGTTTAAGTACAATCTTGTCAATAATCCTGTCAACAATCTTGAATGTTCAAAATCTCTTTGATTTTCATTCTGTCTGCGTTCGCTGAGTATATAGGATTTATTAGTTTTCACTTTTACAGATATGTAGGTACTGCAACTAAATAAAAAAGTTACATTGCCAGTTACTACAGAGTGGTACAAATATAAAGAAACATGTATTTTGTCGAACATCGAAGGGGGAACATTTTTGGATTGAAATCAATAATATGTGTCCTTCCATTTAAATCGCTGTGTATTTTATAGCAAAAGTCAGAAATATGTTAGGAATACTGCTCTTGTCTAGTGATTTACTTTATTGCACGAAATCTATGCCTCGTGTATACCTATGTAGGTATGTACTGTGAAATGTGTGTGAAACAAATTGTTACATTTTATTGAAAGCTTTATTGGATTTTTTCATTAGTTTATATACATTTTACCTAGTGTTCCCTGGTGCTTCATTGCCTTGCCTTGAAAATTTTGTCTGTCTATCTCTGCAGGTGGGACAATTTCTACAGCAGTAAACCTACATTTCTGCTATCTCAATAAACTTAGCATTAGTACTTTAGCCTTAGCGATTTCTTCTGGACAAGTTGTTCCTGTAACATATTGAATTGACTCGAATTAGTATATTTGTGCTGAACTGCACTGCCTACCAGTAATACTGTATAAGTACCAACCAACAGTTAACTAGGTTAGGTCAAGATAATATTTACTTAGAAATAGGACTCCCTGCACTGAATCAGCAGAGTTGAGTAGTGCAGTTATGAAAGGTAATACAATATGTTTACTTTCCATATACTTACCAGGTTGGTTGGGGGTTGTTCTGTGGTGTGGTTATCAATATCGAAAGTAAATATAGGTAAATAGAATAATGGCAACACTCTTATTATTTACTTTGGTAGAGTATGAGGTGAAATTATATTAGCTCTTACCTTGATAAATCTTCCTCGCCAACTAATGTCCTCATTTCTCGCGATATGACATGATAGTAACTAATAAATATAATTTAGTACATACGATTGATTGCAAATTGCAAAGCAAATATTTTTCTCGTGAAGCCACGGTCAACATATCATCAACCTTGTACATTACCTTCTCCAATTCCAAAAGGTGGCCACATAGAAAAGCTTTATAATTATACAGGTAATTTAATTAGTAGTTACTAGTAAATGATTGTTCCATGTAGGATTTCAGGATACTAAACCTTTCTCAACAAGAGATATTTTACAGAAATTCATTAGCTAAAACTGGGTAAGAGTTATCCCGGTACGAAAGGTCTTTGCCCGTTAAATGTGAATAGGTAATAAAGTATGTTTAGTAGATAATATACTTATAAGAAACATCAGTATTATGTCTATATAGTGGTATTATCCGTAGATATTTGGGTAATGCAATGAAAGGTTAACTTTCTATCTGGTGCATCTATAGGCATACCACTTAAATACTAAACTTGTAAGTAAATAGGTTACTGTGTACATATAAATATAGGCAAAACCGCTAAAGTGGGATATTTGTTGCTCTTGAGTTTGAACTTATTGGCCTGAAGAAGCGGAAACAGCCACGATCAATCAAAGGTTGTGTGGCTGTGCATAGTACAAGAGATGTTTTATCTTTATGTTATCTCTTATCTGCTCTTCTTTAGAAAGTTCGAGAGTTGTGTTGTGTGGAGAAAGAAACACCCTCTACAGATAGACATAATTGTATAAAGTGTTTGTAATACATAGTATACCGAACTGAATACTGATAAAGCCTGGCTCGCGTTCATGTATACAGTAATACATGTATATGTATAATACTTCAGTTATAACTTTTCTACTTTATGCTTGCAAGTACAAACTGGAGAAAGCGTATACTGACCGTATTACTTTCACTTCAATGTAGATCAGAATAATTAGATATAAAGGTATAGTATGTCTGTTTCTGATGGTTACATAATATACAATTAGTAGACAAAAGGTTGTATAAAAAGATTTGTAAATAGGGCAAGTACAAGATAGTGAATGTGAGATGTTAATTATAATCTCTCATACATGTATTGTGATGCGATATAAAGATATTGTGACTAATGATGCTGCTTACACGCTTGCACATCATCATCATGTCTACTGATATTCTTTGTAATTTGAGAGCTGTAGGCTTTATTAGCTTTTCAAAATCATTATTTGTCTAGGATATAGTTTACACTTTGAAAAGTAGCACAATAGGTATCAAGTATTTCTATTTTCTGAGGATAATAAGCATATTAATAAACATTTTAATGCTTCCGTCTAGACACCAAGAGTAGTTAGCAAGGTTAGCTATCATTCAAAACTGACGTTGAGTCTGGCTATTGTTAAAATGTACTTTAATTCTTTATAACAGTATGTAAAGCAAAGTATTGAATTTGAAAGGAAACTCAGATGATATAAATTGCAAAATGATGATATACCATGAAAATGCTCTCTAGGAAATAAATTAGGTAAAATGTAGCATTCTGAAAACTTTCTGGGTATAAGAGTTCTTCCATCATTAATAGTTGTTCTAAATTGCCAGCACGAGTATTACAAGAGTTAAAAAGAAAACTATCTACCTAAAAGTAGCTAGTTAGTTAAGCATGTATCTTTGTATGTAACATAATACAGATAACCTGCATAGTTAAGAATCTTATACATGTAAGTAGTAGATGTCGTCAGTAATGTGTAGAGAATCATGTCCAAAAGAGTAAACATTACATAAATAAATATGCAAGAGGGTACAGATATAGTATATCTGTAATATTATATCATGCCAACCAACATGAAGTAATGATGTCCTGTTTTGGATATGCACACTTTATTTTATGTGTGTTTACAGTATAAACAAGCTTTATTTGATCGCATAGTAGAATATTTAGAACTACTACTGTAGTTGGTAGTAAGACTTAGTAGTAAGTATGATTTCTTGGAAGACATTCACTTAAACTTTTCATAGCCAACTTGGACGGACATAATAATATCTTATAAATGTAACTGAGCGAAAGCGAAAGTTCCTCGTTTTCTTTGAATCCATTGCATCAAAGATTGTTCTTATACTATACAACGACGCGACGGTGAGTTGAGTTTTGATGTCATATTTGATATTATGCAAAAATTGTGTATGGTCCTAAAGATAAAGTTAATGTGTCAGGAACACAGAACCGGTGGCACTGTGTGCCTATAACACGCATATGACATATATGTAATATGAGAATGATAATGCAATATGCGAGCAATGTTTTATTACTTTTCACTCTTATATATTTTATGTATAATAATACGTACTATTAGTAGTACATACTATAGACACTACTGTAGTTAGTACCTAGGTCAATAAGTTTTTGAAAGAAAATTTCAAAGTTTCGACATAGGTAAGTAAAACAGGTAGAGAAGAGATATAAGACCGTATATAATTGTATATTCTTTATAAATACTTAGCAAAGTATTTCCATACAACTTTCTCCTTCCAGAAACAAAAATAATTCTAAGGCATGTGTTTGTATGTGAATGAAGCGACAAAAATAATTCTTGTTATATATATAGTAATATGACATGAAAAACTTGCCCTTGGAAGTAACTTTATCAAAGATGTTCATCCTAAAGACTAAAGATAAACATTAAAGCGAAAACGAAAGCAAATGAGAAAGCACACAGACATCTACAGATACTAACTGGACTGAATATACGAGTACAAATGTCATATTCATGATAATTACAAAATGAGAAAGTCTTTTCCTACTATCCAGTAGTTATAAATAAGTACACACTGTACCTATTTGCAACCTACGCGTATCATAGGCACTGTAATTTATTCCTACTTATATGGAAATAGTTGAGCCGTCTTATTTGCTATCCTGACTTGGGTTGACGTAAATGTTGACACAGAAGGAGTACACACAGACAGCGATATTGAATTGAATGTACGTTTGTACCTAGCCATGTGACGGGGTTGCAGTTGCGTTGCCTTGAATGAACTTTATTCTCAAGGCATACTTATGTGTTCGTGTTATGTGACATAAATGGATTGAAGACAACCTCACCCAGAAACAGAAAGAAAATAAGGATTGAAGGAAAAATAGAAAGTTTACTTACTACTATCTGCACAATCCATGCAGTAAAGCTGCTACCTTTAATATTATACTTATGTAAGTAATGTAAGGGAAATGCGAAACGCTAGGATGAACCTTGTTTGGATTGGATTGAGATAGGATTTATTTTCAGATTACGATGGCTGCTATACTGTGCAAACTTCAGTTTAACTTGGTTTCAGTTCAGATTGAGCCAACATAGTGCAGATAAATAGAAATGTCTAGCAAAGTAACGTAGCCAGCTAACAAAAACAGGCTTACTTTTACTAACGATTTTAGTAAAGTATGACATGTTTGTGTATATTTACGAATGAGCATCATACAAATAAACTGATAAGTATATGTCCTAAACACGAAGGCCCACATTGTAGTAAGACCCGTCCCAATATTTACACATGTAATACGTGAAGGCACTTTAGTATTCTAGGTCATAAAGGCTACCAAAGCCCTTTTAGTCAGTATGAGGATATATTGTACTGATAGAGGCAATAAAAATTCCTCAAACCTTTTTGTTTTGACTGAATTACTTGTATCCCTCCTAAATCACTTTTGGTTAACAATTTATGGTAACTAGTATAATACATTACAATAGAAGACCAATTTAAAAAAGGATTATTCCCTTCAATCTGACTAATATGTCTTATTACCTTTGACAGATATACATAAACCCTTACGTACATACATAAACGGTTACGGTTCTATTACTACATAGAGAGCTACTTATGTAGTTGTTTCTTGTATTTGTACTTATGAGTATATGTAGTAACTAAATTTATTTTATGATTACATAAACTACACATAAGTGACGTAGGCAGGAAGGTAAAGTATTAAGTCTCAAGTCGTTATAGTGTTTGTAAATAGAGATATTGCCTAGCATGAAGAGCGGCGGAGCGTAAATAGTTTAGTCCTGGAGGTTGTCTAGATTTTCTCGAAGGAAAGTGAAATTGGTAGTAAAAAGTAAATGTTCGTTTGCTTGACTTGAGTTGATTCACTTGGCTTTCCTGGAATTGTGTATTCTATATTGTATGTACATGCAGAGAAAGTATCTTACGGTAATTCCTAAAAGGATAAATATGCATTTGCGTACCTACAATCTTGCTATTGCTATTGTTAGCTTTATTGTAAGTGTTTGTATTTAATGTTTTTAATGCAGGACTAAGGAGATAGAGTTCACCGTGCCTCAAACCTTAAGCCCTCTAACACCAACCTTTGGGCGCAAAGGGCTCAATTCTGGAGAGTCAAGTCCTGGCAGTTTGTCCGGATCAAGGTCCGAGACTGATCCATCCACTTCCAGAGCCAACACTCCATCTCCAATTTTCTTCCGTGGATCTGGCTGTGACATATCTGGTAAGTCAACTCAACTTCAATAATAAATACATAGAAATTGAGGAAATTTCAAATCTTTTCCTTCAAACCTGTGCATCTGTGGCTTTCTATACTTTTAACGTTTCATCGTAACTCCCAGCCAATCACAAAAGGACAAATCATCTTTTCCCAGCAGGTTTATGATGATAGACAAGAATGACATTAGGTACTGACAGAGAGAGAACGCAGTCCAGACACAATATAAGTAAGACAAATAAAATCCTATTCGAATTGTTGCAATTCTGAAGGAGGAATTGACTAAGCAATAATCAATAAACCAGTTTTGTCTAGTCATCATCACATACTATAAACAACTTTAGCCATAGCTCACTCGATATGTTTACCTTTCAAAGATGTTCTCACAGAGTGTAGCAACCTAATAACCAACGAACCAACTATAATGGTCTAAAAGGGACGGGAATAGGAATGTTTCAAGCAATAACAACAAGAAAGGAACTCATGGTAAATATTTTGTTTCCGTGTCTTTAGAAATATCTATTCGATTATCATTTTAGATATCAAATGCATTGATAGGACTTCGGAACGAAAACACAATTAATGGGAAAATGTCAAATAAAGAGAAACGTGTGAAAGGAAAATGTCGTCAACAAACTCCAATCTGTTGGAATATATCTTCCATTACTACTTCCTTGCATGCAATTCTTAGATAATGTCGGTGCGCCATTGCGCCAAATATGTAAGTAGGGACGGACGCACGGACAGACATTACATGATTGCATAAGCCAATCTCGCATACGCGGGCCGGCTAATAAGGGGTCGCAATCGCAACGCAATTAAGTAAAAGCGTAATTAACTTGCCTACGAACCAGTGTTGTTTCTGTCGTTTCCCAAAAATAGCAATTCCTAAATTAAACCCATACATGATTGCAGATATGCAGTATTTTAGCATTGAATTGTTTTTATATCTTATTTAAAGCATGCTGCTTACTGTGTGGGAATTTGGGAATATCTATATTCTGTAGTGCGTAGTTTGGAACTTGGGAATTGGAACTAAAATAGTTGGAAAATCAAGCAAATTAAATTTCTCTCCAGTATTTACTCTTCAGTGTTCAATTTGATTAGCTAAGCTTGTAATTCTGAGCTTCTAGTATAACGGATTCCAATGCGACATACATAAGTGTACCATTCCTATACAGATGAACTGGCATGATTAATCTTTTTGAACTGGATCCAAATAAGCCTTCCGGATAACTATATTTAGGCTATTTGTTTAGGGAAGCAACTGGAATTCAAGGAAGTAGGAATGCTCTGGACGGGGGGCAAATGAACTTGGTTGGAAATAATAAATAATGAGATTCGAGTTATAAAACTCGTGAGATGGAATAACAGGCAGGAGAAAGTAAATACGGAGGTAATGAGAGGAACGTACAATACACAGAAATGGTGTGAAGTGAACGAAAAACATTCCTAACTCAAATACAACGTCATAAAAAGACATCTCCCAAAGGAATTGTTTAGATAAATCTAACAGAAAGCAACTTCTGACTCAAATTCTAACCAACAAAGATGCTGTGTGCTTTTGTTCTGGGTGAAAGCGAACTGAACATTAAACAGACTGACTTGCTTCAAATACACAGTACTCGGTTTGTTAATATTTACGAACAAATTCTAACACTTCAGATATTATGCTGCTGGTAGTGCACAATAGTACAAATAAAGCATGCTCCATTTTCAATGAATATCGGTTGGGTCCTTGTGTACATGCGGGCGTTAGTTCTTCAGATGCTTCCTTGGTCATCCTGGTAAAATAAAAACGTGCAATTTTTATTTCATTCACTACAAATGTTTGTTGCAACGCTAAATTAGCGCTTTGAAACATTGACGTCACGACCCTGAACATTCCCCCTATAGGCCCAAACCCATTACCTACATTGTTTTATTTTTAAAATCAAGTCATTCTGACATAACATGCATAGTGATACATTTTAGTTGTTGCTCTACATATTTATGTATATTAGGGTAAGCGTTCCGTGCCTTGATTTTGATTTTGAGAGTCTTTATTGAAAATATAGTGGAAATAATGGATGTCAACCAATCTAGCATTACATATGCAAATTTCTGTGGAAATACGGCAATAATAGTTTTACACTTGGCAGTCATGCATGGCCACACACGGTTCGGCACTCACATTCGCATTTGTCCATAATAATCAGACACTTTTATTGTATGTTATGTTCCAAAGTTACGCAATATAGTACAATACATATAAGTGTAGTGTATATTAGGTAAGTCTGAATGTATTATAGTTATAAGGAACATACTATAAAGTAAATACCATGTTACAAATGTGTTGAGTACACAGAAAGCAACTTTACTTCATTCACCACATCCTTCTCTTCACATAACATCACATTGCATTAACATCTACAATTCAATCGATTTACTCTCTCATTTCAGTCTTCACTTCACTTCACTAGCTTTCACGGCTTAAAAAGCTCTTTTCGGTAAAAGGAGAAGCAAGGCAAAGGCAGTCACATTCGGAGAGAATCTCCTGACATTGTACACTACACACATTATTCTGTTTCGCTTAGGCTTCGGCTTGTTGCTTTAATTTCCTTTTCTCTATTCATGGAATTACAAGCACCCACAGACGACGTATGTATATGTACCTTGCTTTGCCATTCAAGTCGTGAAGCTGACGTGACATTGTGGACTTGTCACCCTAATGCAATGATAGTGATGCTGTGGTGCACTCACTTATATTCATTTTACCTGTTACCAGGCAAAACTCTCGTGTCTGATGAAAGCTACCTTAGTATACTTACGTAATCTAGTACTTCAAATGATATTCACTCCTTAAAATTGATACGGAAATTTACGCATGCAGAATAGACATGTACAGATAAATACTACTGTACTTATGTAGGTAAATTACTTAACAGGCAATTGTAATTCGTCCAGACAAGGACCTTGAGATACAGACTGACAAAGTGAATTTATTATCATGATCCAATTCTTTATTTTGCACCTAGTCTGAGGTACTTAAAGCAAAATAGCAGTTTGCATACATAACGTGCAAAAAAGACCACTTAAGTCAATGTCATACATATTACAATACACAACTAGTATATTGGATTAGGTACTTAGTCCTTGCCTACTTGTTTTCTATTTATTTCACTCTTGCCTATTAATTAGTACCTAAATCCATTCCCGCTAGTTGGGCAGTTGTTGACAGTGGAAGCTCCACACCTTATACGCTGATGCTACAATATAGTAATGAATTTAATCCTGTTTTGGCTAGCAATTTAATAGCACAACTAAAGTCTTTGCAAAAAATATGCAAATCTGGCCATTCTAGTCCTCTTTTGGTAACTTTGTTTTTGGTACGAAAAACAATTAGCCTTAATTACTTACATATTTACTATGTGCCATACGTTTAGAATTGTGTAACAAGTATAACTTGCAATGTTGCGCAGTATTATAATCCCTAATTATAGTTAGGGATGAAGTACGTAAATACATGCAACGTATAATACTGTACTGTTTTTGCTATTGTATAGTGCGGGTCAAAATGCAAACGAAACAATTAGTAAGTGTTTATACATAACGTTTTATAGGAAAATAGAATATAAATAACTACTACAAATAACTTACAATAAATACAGGTTTCCTGAACCAACTAAGGTTATAATTTCGCATTTACACTTAGGCGAATGGCGCACTGAGGAAATGGCAACGAGGTACGCAAGATATACGAAAGCCACTAAGGCATGGCCATGGGTGGCATAGTTTACGTATTTAGTACAATTTATATGATTAATGTCTCATTTAATGTAAATAAATGTATTTTATAATCTGCTCACATTTAATTTACGGTTGTAGCTCAAGAATTTATTTACCACCTCGCCCAGGCTGTATGAATGGGGCTCTTAATTAATAATTGACAAAATTGAACGTTCCGTTCTGTAGCAACTATATTTTTGTTAGTACAAGAATTATGGGATGATTCCATTGACATTTTTGTGTTTACTCTGCTACGGGTTCTGGTTTAGTTCCACCCACGCACTACACCACAAGTCTGTATTGTATAGCTGGTTGCATTTGTGATGATTATTTTTAGGAAATCCTTAGAAAGGAAAGAGTGTTCAAGTGAAAGCCTACCCTGAGGATAACGTGGTACAATGCTAACCGTGTTGGTACTGTTCGGTTTAATAATACCATTTTCCTTTCCAATTATAGAAGGTGGTTTTATCTTTAGATATTTTGTTTGCACATTCACCCTCGCCTACTCATTTGGAGCTGCGTGGCATAAAGGTATGAAAGGATTGTCTCGTCTTTGTTGTATTATTTCTCCTACTCACGTACATCAACACTTAATACTTACTTAATAATGTTAGTAGATCCAAGCCGAGCATTGCTCTCGACTTTCATTTTATGTGCTTGCTATCAATGTCGTTTTTCTGCTGGCACGGTGCACATAATGTATAACGCGGTTTAACCTTCTGGTTTCTCTGGTCTGGGTAAGTGTACAATGGATGGACTTTCTCTCCACTTTATTTAAGCCACTTTCAGTACCTAACACAACAAGGCATTAGTATATTTATTAAGGAGAGTAGAAACTATTAAAATCGATGGAAACATTATCCTGTTTACCTCAACACATACAAAGTAGGCTGCTAATTTCATTAAAGCACATTTATATTCCCCACAGGCTCCTAGCTGAGAGTTTTCTTTCCTTATATTAATGCAAATACAGTAGTAGCTTTAGCTTCCTAAAACTTACTTACCTGCTATAATTTATTAACTCAACTTTCTTTTCTTTCCTGTTTTGCTTAAAATAACGATTAAGTGAAATGCTACACTCCAACTCAGTTAGGAGGTTAGGACTAGTTACTAGAGTCGATGCTAATGTAAGGAATGGAGATTAGTTACACAGAAAAGTTACAATATATAATAATGTCTTCGTCGGTGAAAGTAAAACCTAAGCAAATTAACATAGTATTATCACGACGTGTTTATAGCAGGTACCAGCATGTTTAGCATTCGATAGTATTCAACGATATTGAATATACTTAGCATGTAATAGTCAAAACCTCAAAATAACTTCTTATATGTACAATAATTGAAGTAAAAAATGAATTCCTTGGCAAGTGGGCTCATGTAACCTTCGCTCTTTGTCAACTGAATGTTTTGGTGCTTAATTATATGGGAGATTGAATTATGAAATCAATGGATTAATTTCAAATATCTACCTGTAATACCTTGGACATCTTTGTACCATGTTGGTAGGAACTCTAGGAACCTTCAAAATACAATTATTCTCATATGTAGGAAGTAGGAACCCATGTTATAAAATATGTCAGGAATGTGACTAAACTGGCGCGTGACCATGGTATGTAATAAAATCCCCTTGTTTGTAAATAGTATCTAATTCAACATTGACAAAGAACTTATTTTGTGACGCTATGCACGTGATGTTGGAAAAATGTATTACGTATTACTGTAAATACGAGCAAACACTGAATCATTTAATGCTACAGGCTAATATAGTACTAATAAACCGTTGTAAACGAATGTAACAAAGAGGGAACATGTACTTCTTTTAGTTGAATGTACAGGTTTTCCATGAT
>JAQFYC010005753.1:0-13666 GCA_034694165.1 Tomocerus mixtus | reverse complement strand
TTACTAAAATAATTGCAGGGCTCAGCCTCTCAGCATCCAAAAAGTAATCGTGTTGCCTAATTTTTGTGTTCACGATTGTGCATATGACAACTATTGCAGTCATATAAACAGCGGGTAGATATCTCGTTACCAGCGTCTCAATATTTTTGACAATTCCCACCGTTCCGTCATGTTTTTCATCCACGCCTTTAAAAAATAAAAAATCGGTTGAAATATAAAATAGATTACATATTATAATGATGAAAGGGGGATAAGTTATTGTATATTTATGTATTTGGTACTTCATAGCATAAATTCTCAAGAAGTAATATTTTAAATGGGAATATAAGTTTGTTGGGGCATCTATTTCACTTTTGTCCAAATGTTTATAAAATATTCATAAATTGACCTTTGGTTCGGTTCGGTGTAAGTGATTACTAAATTCTTGTATTTTACGAGTAGTAATTAGCGAATATATTGAAAAATGCTTATAAATGAAGTAATTCCAACCGGAGATTCAAATGAAATGCTAGTTTTTTTACTAAACATGCCAAGAGCTGAAATAAATATTGTGAAAATCTAGATCATTGAATTTGATTCCCACATACTAATTGTTTGCAATAGTATTTGAGCCACACTGCTGTGACCAGCTTGCTAAACATTTGACAACATACCGAAAATAATTATTATGAAACTTACGCCTCCCAGCTGCAACATTAATTTGAAAACGATTGAGATTGCTCATGATTTGCTCTCCTTTGATGTAAAGATCGATCGAAAATACGATGAAGGCTATGTACGAGTTTACATCGAAGAAAATGAAAACCATTTCCTTGCCAACTTGCTTAGAATTTTGGATTGCTGATTTCAAGTGAAGCACCTCGTAGAAGAAAATTACAAAGTTGCTCATCACTAGAAGCGTGATGGCTCTTTTTGACCGTTTGCCAGATTGGAACATCTCAGTACAATTATTCCAGTGGAAAGACACTAATCCAAAATAATAAGCAACGTTGAAGTACATTCCAATCCATTGGAAATTATTTTTATTTTTGAAATTCACTTTCAGAGTCACAAAATGATTTAATAATTTTAAAGCCATTTCTGCTGGGTTACCTATTAATTTTAATGTCAGTTTTAAGCGCAAGATTTTCGAGAGATACATATGCAATGCAGTAAGTTTCAATATCTTTAATACAACTGCCAACATGCATACTAGTTGCAAATATGTAGAAGTAATTAGGGGCACACTTCATTTATACAGACACGCGTCCATAGAGCATAGGTAAGGGATCTCAACCCCGGGTATCCAATTATTAAGAGGTGTGAAACCTAAATTCCATTTTATTGACTGGCACAATCATTGTGAGGGAAGAAATGGAATTAAATATATTTCAAATAATTATTTAACTATAATATGTTATCATTTATCATTTACATTATTAAATAACAAATAACGTAATAATTTCTGCAATTCCTATTCCTACATCAAGGTTATGGAAAAGTCTTGACATAAACTGTGTTACAAGTAATACATAAATGTAGTATTTTACTGCTTCTTCTTTTTTCTTAGTTTGAAAGTTTTGAGTAAATAAGGCAAAACTGGCAGTATTTCCCAAAACCAGCGGAATGGAGCCTGAGTTTCACCGGTTTCAAATCATGGGTATGAATTCCCTCCAGACAATTCTCTAAAATTACCGATTTACCAAGAAATGAGTCTATTATGGCATTATAGATATTTTATGACTAAAAATTATGTATTGCACTGATCATATAGTACTAATTAAGTACACATGCGAATAATTATTTATACTTAGATAGTTAAGTAGGGGCTTCTTTATAAACAGTTAAGCTAAAGGATAATTCACTTAAGTAAGTATTTATTTAATTAATAATGGCACCTCATTTAATGGCTAAATTAATTGCTACGCTTTGAAAATGCAGATATATTCTACTTACATATTATCCCACTCAATTTCTAAAATGAGGAAATATTTTCTTTGTGATTGCTATGCAAAACTCTGAATTTTGCTGCATATTTTGGCACTGCTGCTAAACATGTATTAATTCAAACTCAATACAAAAGAAATAAATCACTAATAAGCAACTTCTGCTGAAAGAACCGATCTATTTACTTAATTATATAGGAATTGTTGTCGCAAACTTCTTAGAATTCGGATGGTTCGTCGTATTGGATATTAAAAGTACCCAGGCTGGCAAAAATATGATTGCTTCATAATGATATACTATATGTAAATTGTGTATCCTGCTCTCCCGAATTTTCTGTCTTAAGGACCCTAGCATTTTGATTAATTTCTATTAGTATTTTACTTTACGTATAAATTGTTAAACTACCACCGATTAGAAAATTTCCACTTCTACGGCTGTACTTTAGTATTTTCTTATAACGTCAGGTTTCTTATTCAATTAAAATTATATTTCAAAATTTTGGGGGTCGAAACCGCAAAGAAATAAAAAGTTACAAAGTGGTCTGTGTTTAAATGTGGGAATAGGCAAAAGATTATTAGCACCAAATAATATGCAAATCACGAATTTTTTCATTAATGTCGATAAATATGCATCATGCTTATTCTTCTAACACGGGTGACGATATAATAATCTTCATTCCAGGTTGGGGCAAGGGCAACGTAACGTAAAACCACCTTTAATTATCCCTTATTTAAAAGTATTATTGTGCAATTCCTTTATTACTTACAATTTACAATACAATTAATTTTATATTGTTATTTTCCTACAACAACTCAGCAGCCGTGTATAAAGTAACGTTTATACTTTGATGTACATTGATCATTAGATTTTCTTCGCTGTCAGTACTGTACTCACTCTGTGACTAGATCCGTTCCGTCCTTTTTGGCCGCGCCAAACTAGAAAAGCACAACATATGACATCATAAATGGTAAACATTGAACTGAGTCATCTTTGACAGTCATTGTCTTTGTCAATAATTTGAACACCTTTGGCAGAATTTTGAAAAACAACTGTCGCTCATTTATTGCTAACTGACTATCTATTTCTGGTAAGTATAAAATACTATTATTTCTGCTATTCAAATGCAAATTTAGCTAATTATTAATTTTGCTTGAACTGAATATTAACAATTAATATTACGTAGAATCTAACTGATGGGTGTTAACCTTGCTGCTGGTGACATCAGAACGTGACGTGAAATTAGCAAACATCAGATAGCAGTTAAATTGGTAAATCAATTATATTTTATAGTAAGTTATCGACCTTCATTTCCGAAAATGATTTTTGATTAGGTGGTATGGTAGGTACAAGTCAATACTAAAAACTAAACCAAAACTTTTTTGAATATTTTGAATATTGATTGTGGACGCTAATTTGTAATTTATTGAATTTCCAGTGATTTTTCTAGTCTGTTTGCAACGACGAAAGAAGAAATTGGAAACTGATAACCGCTCTACTGTAACTTTAAAATTCGTAAGTGCGCTATCTTTTTGAGATTAAAAAATTGAAGGTGTAGCCCATTTACATTAAATTTCAAACTATGGTTTTCTACAATGTCGCTATATCGTCACAGTATTCAATTATGATATACCTAAATATTAAACGGAAATACATGAATTCAGTCTTATTCAGTGCTAGTCTTATAGTCCTATTCTCATATTCCCAGCTCTTTCTACAAACTAGCTACAGGTTCCTCATTGTGGAAAGCCAAAACTGTAGAGGATACTTTGACAATAAACGATTGTTTATTGATGCTTTTTAACAATCGACAATGAAATATTCGTACATTGGCTAATCTAAAATTAAAATCCCCTAAAATGTCGTTTGTAGGTAATTGAACAGGAAAGCTATAATTTGCAACATATTATATTCAGCCTGGAGTCAAGTTCTCGGTTAACCCTAGGGAAAAGATTGTATTCTTTAACATGTTTATGAAAAAAGCTTCTTTCAAACCCAAAGATATTTAAGTAATGTCACTGTGACTCAAGACTTTGCTGAGGGGGATGTATAGTGTATAGGTATCTCCCAGAAAAATCCAGAAAAGGAGAACATTTTGCAAAAATAGATTATTCGTGTGTGATTTGGGTCCCAATTGAACACAAATAGTCAAAAATGTTCTCACGCCGCCAAATTATTTGTAATTAATAAATCCCAGCCACCCTAGAAATTGATTTCTAGTTATATATATTTTGTTGATGTTTGTCATTAGCATTCGTTGCGCACCCGGTCCATTATTAAGCCATTTCCCGAGCAATAGTATAGTTAAAAATAAATATCAATGCTTTTGTCAATATATCAATTGTCAGTACCCCTAATCCCTGACCCATGGTGTATCGGTGTCGTAGAGTAAATTGTCTATAATAATTATTACTAAAAATTATTAATCACAAAAATGTTACCATATTTTATTACTGTATTGAACAGGGTACTATAACACATTAAATCATTAATTATGAATGCGGGAATACTTCGTTCAGAGTTTGAAATTCAGTAGCTTATGGATTAATTTTGTCGGATAACGCAATCTGGATTAGTGAATGAAGTAGGCGCGCAGTTATAATGGTGCAATTAATTGGTGTACTGTATTTTGTTATTCTGGTCCAATTAATAAGGGAATGAAGTTACATTTGTGATTAGCAATTTTTGTAAAGTAGCCTATGTTAATATTACGTTATTATGTCACTGCTTGGAGTATGATTATTTAAATCCAATTAATTCGGTTCTTAATCTAATAAAATTAATTGGTTGTTGTTCATGAAACAAGTGCATAATTGGTATTACATTTTGAACTTTGAGAACTAGTGCAATTTGACAGACCAAAGACCATGTAGCCCCTTAACCAGTATTTACTAATCTTCATTTTTATCCTTATAACAGGCAAAATGTCGGGATTGATGGAGAGTGTCAGATGCGATTGTCTGGAAGGAGAACGGCGGAACAGTATCGCCTCAGCCATTGCGGGAGTCTTGTTTTTTGCGGGATGGTGGATTATAATCGATGTGGCCGCTGCAGGTCCTAACAGCGCAACCTTCAACCCAGCCTATTACACCTGCGGTGTGTTTGGCACGATTGCATTATTCATGATAAATGCTGTTTCAAACGGACAACTCCGAGGGGATTCTTTCACAAACGGATGCATGGGCCCCAGAGGGTCTCGCTTGTGGCTCTTCATTGGATTTGTAATGGGATTTGCCAGCTGCATCAGTGCTGTATGGATTCTCATAGGAGGTTACCTCCATGGTGAAGGTTCTCCAGATAATAAGTGGCCTGGGGCAGCCGTGTTTCTTCAAAACGTGTTTATTTTTGCCAGTGCACTTGTTTATAAGTTCGGGCGCTCGGAGGATTTGTGGGGTTAAGTTATCACTTTCGTTTTTGTACGCCATTTTCTGAAATCATATATTGTACTCCTACCAACTATAATCTGTTAGCTTTTCTACATTTATGGAAATGTAAAGGGTTTAATATTTGATATACATAAGTAGTTCTACGATATTTCCGTTCCTAACTAAGTAATTTTAGTAATACTTAATTATGTCTCTGTTAAATCTAAAAAACGTATGAATGGGATAAATTATTATGAATATCATATCAATCGTAAAATTTCCTGGGCATTGTTACGCAGTCATTTCTAATATGTTGGCAGATTGAAAAAAATCATTCTGTTTTCAAAAAATAGGTGTAATTTGTATAGGTGTTGTAATGTTTTCTCTATATATATTGTATGAACGGTGTCTAGTACTGAACAATAATTATGATTTTATGTTCTTTGATTCGTGAAAAGTATCGTAGACCAAGAATTAAATGAAAATTCTTCCAGTTTGTTAATTTTTGTAGATATAATAAAATAAAGCACTTATTAAAGACAAAGTTATGATAATACTATAGCATTCAATTAATTCATAATAACTTTTAATGTTAAACTGCACAGATATACACTAATTGGCAAGGGAAGTAATGCAATGTGCTTACAATGTAATTTATAATTACTATAAAATCTTGAAACTTTATTACAATACCGTATGTTTTGCTATAATTTATATTTATAAATTACCCTGTAAAATACGGAAATCAACATTTAAAAATTTTTAGGACAAAATATTTCTCGTGAAATGTTATGCGCATTTTTGCAACCATCCCACAAATTGGTGACAAAATGTAAGTTTGTTAGTGACAGATCAGATCAGTATATAGGTACAGAAGAATGTAACGCACTTGTTGGCACTTAAATAAAACAGAATCAATCAATTAGTGACAGATTTTGACATTTCCTAATACATCTATTTGTGGCAGATTCGCAATAAAATATGATACTATTATACATAAACTATAGTGATTTACCCCTCGTAAGCTAGTGAAGTATACCAAAATAAATTTTAAGTAATTTAACTATTTACCAGGTATCACATTTGGTAAAACAGCAGAACATTTAATATACTGAAATGCGTTACACACGTGCAGGTACAACCATTTACCCGTTTAATGAACGGGTACTAGCTACAATATCACTAATTTACTCGTCCAGTGTAAAAGTTTAGAGTTTATAGCATTGCCCACCCACTGCCCTACCCCTTTTCAAAAGGAAAACCAAATTTTTGATGCCACCATCGAATCAGTGGACTTAACATATAAGTAGTAGACAGCCTGTCTTGGCACTTTAAATGATTCAATTTTGCACTTGTTGTGATTTTTGTTTTATGTCAAGGACACTTCCAAAGGGGTTGGGAAATGCAACTCATTTTTGTAATTCCTTCGCTGGGCTTTTAGGAAAATACAGAAAATAAAATCAATGGGAAAAATTTCCAACACAATTTTTTTTTGAAAAATTATGTTCGCTTCTTTCATTGTTAGCCTGAATTATTGATTTTTCCTTTGAAGTCTAAAACGACTACTACACATTGACATTAGTTGCCTCCTGTGAGTACACATTAATCTCCTAAGTTAAGCAAATAGTAGTTGCCGATATACTTTCTGACTTCTATATTCAAATATCTGTTTTTGCTAAATAAAAGCATTTGCACGCTTATAATGATATTGTTAAGGATAACTTTATGGTATACAATTGTATTTTAGTACAAGCAGACCAAGACCAACATCCATCGTAAATATCATGGGTACGTATCCTTGTGTATACGTTAATTGTTTGTGTTATGCGTAATGTATCCATCATCCCATCAATTTTTGTGGAGATGAATAGAGATACATATCAAAAATGACATTCGAAGGGCATTTTAGAGTGAAATAAATGCCATGGCTCCTTTTACTATCACCTGGCAAGTGTTTCCAGAGACAATGAAATATTTATCAATGTACATGTACATAGAAAGACACTATGGTGGGTAACGGTTTTAGATAATAAAGGGAATCAATAAACCACAAACACAATAAAAAAAAATATAATTTTAAAAATTCAAATTTGGTTTTGTTTAAAAAGTTAAAATTGCTGTACAAACGCTGTTAACTGTTGACGCTTCTTTTTGGTTAGTATAAATACAAGAGATTCGGTAAGCTACACTATTAATTCCAACTGAAGAATTTACCTGAAATCATGAAGTTCCTCATCGTCACACTTTGCTTTTTGACCGCCGGCACACAAGCTATACAACTTGTAGGAAGGGTCACCAAGGTGTTTTACTGGACCGTTCCAGAATCTCCAGTAGCTGTAAACTATCTAACCGCTAAACTTTACCTATAGAATTTTTTAATTGGAAATAATGTCGTAACCTATGAATACGAAAAGACGGGAAAACCAAATATATATGTTGTGCAAACTGAAAATGAAAACACCAAATCTCAAAAATGAAAATGACGGAATTGAAATTTGAAATACTCGCGTAGGATAAGCGTACTCCCTTTTTCTTAACGTATGTCATTACTACCGTCATTTTCATTCTGTGGATATTTGGTGTTTTCATCATTTTCTTTTATAGACGAGCATATCTTGCAAATTCTTGATTAATTTTATGTACAGATGACCCAAGCCGACGCGAGCAAATTTTGTGCCAGCCAGGGAATGACTTTGGCTTCCATCAAAACTTCCGATGAACAATCTATAATTTCCTCTATTGGACAAGGGAAAACTATTAATGGCAATCGTAAGTTTGATGAAGTGTTAGTAAATTAAGTAAAAGAAACTTACAAAACTGATCTAGAGGAGAAAAGAGAACATTTTTGTCTGTTCGGAGCTTTGCGACACCAGGGGCTACTTTCCTGACTTATTCTACTGCGCTGATTTCAAAAATGACAACATTTTCTGAAAAACTCACAAATCTCACAATATCTGGAGAATTTGTCAGTTTTTTTCAGAAAAATGCTCACATTTTTGAAATAAGCACAGTCAAATTAGTCGGGAAAGTTTGTCTCTGGTGTCTCAAAGCTCCGAACAGACAAACATATTCCCTTGTTAAAATCTTAAAAACTTCCGAGATGTAATTTTTGTTGTTCTTCGCAGAGGGCTACAACTTCTGGCTTTCGGGAAGTGGCCAGACTAAAGAAGGAAGTTGGGCTTGGGGTGACGGGACTCCAGTGCAATACAGTAACTGGAACCAAGGTTGGGGAGCCCAGCCTAGTAACTCGACAGATAAAAATTGCCTTTTCGTCAGTCCCACTTATTGGGCTGGGAACGGCTGGTTTGACATTTTGTGCGGCACTGTTTCTCCTTTCCCTCTCTGCCAAAAGGTAAAAGTGGAATTTTTCGGACAAGGCTACTAAAAATATGTATCATTTCATTCTACGGAAATCTACAGAATATATTGTTGATGAAAATTAAGACGCAGTGTATAGTACTATCAACTTTCTTGTACATTGTCACTAGCCATAAGTACTTATTTTACCACTATTGAAATGAAATAAACTATTAAATCGAATTGGATTCAATTGGAACACGTATATGGCCCTCAAATTTACATAGTGTATGTAGGAATTACAGAAATTATTCACCTGCTTGTCTATTTGTCTATTTAATAAAAAATTTGGCATTACTTTATACTAGTTATGTGATATCGCACTTTAATGCTGTTGAATGGTACATAATATACGCAAATTACATTTTTAAGGTGTCAAAATGGTCATACTATAATCGTTACAATGCCCGTTTATTTCCTTAACTATCTGCTGCTTTTTAATAAAGTAAAGTAACTTTATTCTCACACTCTGGATTACTTAGTAGAAGTTAGTCTTTACTGTTCGTTCACTTTTGAATACATTTATATATTTTAGAAAATTTCCCCAATGTTGTGGGATTTTGTGATGGAACCCTTTTTCACCGCTCCTCTGGTAGCATTGTCTGTTATGTCCAACGCCATATTTTGTTCTTCCGAAGTAGCAGCATGGAATTTATTCAAATGTATCATCCAAAAAAGTTGGGGTATGTTAGGGTTTCCGATTTACTGAACTATCAATATCTAAGAAGAATTAAATCCTTCATTGTATTACCACTACAAAAACTGCTAAGGCAATGGCGATACTCGGTATATCTGTAAATTATAACAGAATCAAGTGCAACGAAATTCATAGCAATTTTTCTAATATTCCTAAGAGAACTTTGCATAATTGTATAGTACTTTTTTTGCTTCTGTCTCGCTTTCGTTGGAGTTTCATTTCGAAAGGTGGGGAGTTGAAGCTAAAGGTCCCAAGACTTACTACTTTAGCAAACATTTGAAGAAAATCGATTAACACTATGGGTTAGTTATAAATTGTTAATTTTCAATTTGTAAACATCTATATTATTAAGGACAACTATATTATAGCATCAAATATTTAGTACGCTACAAAATAATGCAATATTTTAGAACTCATATAATATATAATTGATTGAAGATTGATTGAGATAGCCTTCGTTTTAATGACTAATAATTGTCTTAATCTTAATTGTGCTATTGTCCCTATTATTTATATAGCTCGACTAAACATTAATTACGTGCATATATATTTATAACTCATCGATTGTGTAGCAAAATTGGAATGTTTGTGCCGATAAAAAGAAGAAATAAAAACTTTAATATCATTTTAATTTGCCGCATGCTTTGCTTATGGAGTTTTTTATTGCATTTTACCTTGTACAATGATATTTATTGTTTTTATGTATACCCTTATTTAAGTTAAGTAAGATAATAAGTTCATTCAAAAATCAATATAGAGGCATTGTGCTGTAGTTAATGTATTAAGAATCTTTAAATCAGACCTGAAGAGGAATTTCTGTTTATTTTCATTGAAATTGAAATGGTGAAGTTGTTTTTAAAACTATTTTTGGTTGTTTTGTGTTCTACTGTGGCACATTGCAAAAACATAGCAGACCAACTCATTGAATGTCCCGATGGTAAAAATTAAAAGATTTCCACAATAATGACAATAATAAATCTTATGCCAAGGAGAAAAGGTTCAACCTTCAATAATAATTTAACAATAATTTATAATTTAATACAATATTTTCTAGGTGCGAAAGGAACTCCAGAAAAAACTTTGGTCAAGCTAACATATTTCTCAGTTACTGGGTGTACTACTCAGCCCTGTTCATTTGAGAAGGGCAAAACTTATGAGGGGAAATTCAGGGCAGTTATAGGTTACTATTTATAGCAATATTTTTAACTTTACTCCATCTCCTCAATTGATGATATTGAAATAAAACAAAAAATATTAAAAATATATTTCTATTTACTCTGTTTTAGATTTCACTATAAAGCCGGACACTGAATTGACATATACGATATCAATCCTCACAAAAGTGGGACCCGTGCAGGTGTGGAAAGATGATGTGTGTCCTTTTCTAAAATCGGGAACATGCGATGGTACACCAAAGGGAACCGAAATTTCAGGAAAATTTAAAGAAAAAATTGACGATGTTGTCCCGGCTGTAAGTCAAGTTTATTTTATTGACCTAATTCTGTTAACTATTTGCTTATTTCTCAACAAAGACTGAAAATGTAAATTGGCAAACGCTCTAGAAACACTCCCCAACAATGCCTTGGGATTTTAATCAAAGAAAATGAACCTTGTAACTATTTTATAAATGTCAAATAATTAATCGCATAATATGTATTCTCTGTATTTATATATCTTGTAGTTCAGCGGAGAGGGACGATTAGTAGCTCTCAAGGACGGGAAACCTGTGTTCTGTGGACAACTTGCAATCGAAATTACAGACAACAAACTTGGAGTTGGAATAGGTGGAATATTGAGCCGTTGAGCAGGACCAATCAAATGTAAATCAAACAAGCCAAAACCCAGTGTCTAATTACTTTAACGCATAAACTATAAATTACAAGGGTACTTACCATATCCCCTAATTAATCTACTCCAAATAATTGATGTAAATATTGGATGAGAGAAATTAATTTGTTTATAAAACAACCTTCTATTTAAATTCATTTGCAATGAACGCTAAACAGTTTAACCATATTATTTTATTAATGCTGTGAGACAGTGACATCAAGTAGTGTATATTTGTTGATAAATAAAATCATCGACAAAACTCTATTTACATGTGTACTGTATGGCTGCACGATATGTACGTAGTATTTGTTAGGTACGTTTGTGACGTGTTATAGATATACGATTTGCGTAAATAAAAAAGCGATTAATCACGAAATAGTCGCATTCTTCTACAATCGATTTAAAACTTGGTTGCTTTGCTTAAGTATAGACGCAGGCATAATATGACTAATTTAATATTTTAAAGAACAAGAGCATTAAAATTTAATGTAACGGAGATAGAACAGTTAGAAAATTGCCTTTAAATTGTCGCCTCGTCAAATGACTAGTATGGTTTGGGTATTTTATTTTTTGTCTCAAAGCTAGACGTTGAAAACTCATTGGTTTATTTGAGGATTATTGGTTTGGTTGAGTTGAGTGACGAGGTGGTAATTAATAATTTCATGATTCTACTATACTGCATGTTTAAAGAATACAGATGAGACAAAGCTTATAATGTATACCTAATTATTTATTAATGCAAAGTCGAGTTCAGTTAATTTATATTAAAACAAAAACCGTTTTACGTAAGCAAGAACATACAAATACATACATACGTATATGAAATTGCGTGTACGTTTGGTGTTTTGTCAGTCAGGATAGAAGTAGGCACTGATATGCTTATGTTAAATGACAGTACAAATGTTGTTTTTTCTTTTGTCTGTCTAGCGGAAGTGGTCATTTGAGCGAAACGAACTCTATGAATATTTTCCTCAGGATTTCCCTTGACTTGAGTTACAATAGTTAAGGTTGGCTTGCTCTGAGCATTGTCAGACTAGGGACATTAGTATAAACTTCGGCTCCTATAATTAAGCCTGGTGCAATTATGAATATGTTTCTTTTTCAAAATTTCTACAAAATAATTCATAGCATTATCTAGAACTTATGTGGGTCGAAATTGATTGTTTTGAATTGTTAGTGAGCTGCCGACAGCCTTAAAATTTCATTTAAACTTTGAAGTGGTCGGCAACTCACTAAGAATTTAAAAAAATCAATTTTGACCCATGTCATAGATAATGTTATTCTGCGAACTATATTTGTAGAAATTTTGAGAAAAATTGATGGATAATTTCGGGCAAAATTAGAACCCAAAGTTTACATTAATTTCTCTAGTGTACCAATACCCATATCAAGCCAACCTTAAGTATTATTGACAAAATATACTTATAAATGTACTTATTAGGAATTGTGAATGAAATGAATGTGAATATAATTTAGCTGGAACTTGGAAGGAAACTATCTATACTTTCCAGAATTGACTGGATTGTTTTGACTTTTGACACGTACTTCAACTACTAGTTTACGTATGAGTTTCTACTCACTCTGCCAAGGAGCCCAAAATTCCATATTTAGCTTAGAAGTTATTTCTATTTTTAATTTCTTTTCAAGAGTTTTGTTGCGTCCTACAGTCCGAAAAGGAATGTATTAATTATGTGTAGTAAAATTATTCATTAATTATCCGTAAAAATAGTGCATGAGTTTTGCCTAGTGTACTAAGTAGAATAATATTATAAAGAAATAGAACTCAATCCTCCTTTAGGACTCCGAAATCAGAATGATTAAGAATTGCGAATTTGTTGCCCTTCTTTTGAGACTCTCTTTCTTAATTCTCGGGGTTTTGACTTTAACGCAAGGTTATCAAATCAACAGTGGTAAAGATGCAATGGTACGTAATTATTTTCCTTTCTTATTTATTATTTCACTATGTATTATAAATGGAGATACCATATAATTTAAATATATATACCTATGTAATGTAAATGTTAATTGAGTGCAGATGTTTCTCAATCGATTTGGCTACATTGACAAGCAGGATATGCACATGGAGAAGCCGGATAAGATGGAAAAGGTAAATAAAACTTCAATTGTAAATTTCAGTGAAATTCATAAACAAATCTGACAATAAAGCTATAATTTGATTTAATTTGATGGAAAAGGAGATGATGCCTCACCTGAAGGATTATCAGAGAATGTGCGGCATCAATATTACGGGAAAATTGGACTCAAAGGTATTAACCTTTAGTTTACATATTTTCAAAATAGCCAATTAAAAGTGGCAATTCATTTGTATTATTGTTTGTAATACTTAATATTATTTTTTATGTGTTGTGTTTTTAGACAATGGAGATGATGAACGCCCCTCGCTGTGGGAATCGGGACATGAAAAGTGAGGATTTCCATTTACACTCGTCCAGAAGAAAACGCTATGTGCTATATAGGTAAAGATTAAAGATTA
>JAQFYC010005752.1:0-13668 GCA_034694165.1 Tomocerus mixtus | reverse complement strand
AGACGGCTGTGGTCGTTGAAACGTCGAAACCAAATAAATAACCATTTGTTATTAACATGTCTTCCTCGAGCTTCTCAAATATTATGAATTATATAAATATTAATAATAACAGTGATAAAATTCATTATGGCGAAATAATTTGGCCTATTAAAGCGCGTACATTATATGGTATTTTCTCTTTCCCCATGGATCTACCAAATATTCCGTGAAGAATAAATTGCCAACACGCTTTAGTTTCGCTAGGAAATGCGAACCCTAATACAAAAAAAGTTTTGAAACACGTATCAATTGCTTGTAGAAATGAAGCTTCGCATGGAACTGCAACATTTTCAAACAAAACAAAGGCTTGAAGGAGAGAAACGTCTTGTATATTGCCCCTGATGATGATATGTGGGTTGTGAACTTGAGCTTCGGAAAGAATCTTTGTTATTGCTACATTTGGCTGTAAAACAAAATTAAATAGATAATTATGTGTTTTCGTTAAATTGTATAGAAATTAATTTGTCGCAATCAGAGTTCTCTGACTGCAACAAATTAATGAATCTGCTATAGTTATAACAAATTGCTATTTCTTCTTTTATGCTGGGTAAGATGTCTGCAATACTCGAATATAAATGTTTAATATTTGTTACCGAAATAAAACGAAGGAGACAGCCAGAGCTATGGGCTACTGATGACCGCTGCATTCTATCTGTTTGACTCTGAGAGGTTTCCAGTTCATTAGATTTCCTCTTCTTTCCGCCGGTTTGCTTTATAGCCACTAACATGCCTGAGTTTTTCAGCAAATGTGGTAATAAGAGAAGTCCCACACAGCTTAGTTGATCTAGTTATTATTTTAAGTTTCAGTTGTAAATATATAGGTCCGCTTATTTTACATAAAGAAAGAGGATGGGTACATGTGCATAAATAAATACTATCACGTGAACCCAAGTATAGGAGAATATGTTTATATAACATACCATCTGTAAACAGGTGACTGGGAGTTTGAATACCAATACTTTTCATTATACAAGAGTTGGTCTCCTCAGCATAAGCAACTATCTTTTTGCAAACTGGTATCCAATTCTGGTATAATTTCATTGATAATGACTTGTGGCGAACATCAAAATCTTGTGCAATCTATATTAAACCAATTACATTTTTACAAAATAAAGTTGCTTATCAATGCAACCTTACATAAAAGTGCGTGTATTTGCATATGTGACCATACCATTCCAATAGTATCAAATAGTCGTGGCATTTTATCCTTAGAAACGGAGAAGTCGTTTTTCCTTAAAATTTTACGCCGTTGAAATACTGTCATTTCCATCCTCTTACTGACATCAGCTGCCAACATGTTGGCCTTCAAGTAATTGAGTTGATCTTCAATATCTAAGTCGTCATTACCTAAATTAAAGTATTAGCCAATTTGATTATAATATATAAGGAAATTGATTTAGGCATCTTTCTCTGCTGGCCTTTTGAGTACTCAAAAGGCCGAGGAAGAAGTAAGCCATGTATATACATTATTGTCAATTAATATATATTGTACATATATTAGTACTTTCGCATTCCGATGTTCAGCCACTATGAACTGGGACTGTTGTAGATGGTGCAGATTTTGGTGTTTTTTTAAGTGCCGCTTTTCTCTGATTCATCACTCTTTCTGGAATGTAACCGGTAGCACGCGTATCACCATTTGGTACATAGTACCATATTTCACATCCCAGGCTTTCTTCGTTAGGGCATCCAAAGGACGGAAACTTTGTAACTAAATCCCGAGCAAGGTCCGATAATGCGTATTTTGTAGGACTGCAACATATAAATACATTATTTTACAGTTTACTTTAAGCATTGCCTAGATAGAAATTAGGAAATTGAGGGTTAAGGAGGTTAGGTTTAGGTTTTGGCCATTCGGAGAATCAGGCCAAGTCGGCTTAACGGATTTGTAGCTTTGCCTCTGGGCAACTTAACGCATTAAGGCAACCCTTAAGCAGCCATAAATGATAAATGAAACACTGATACTTACTATAAACCGTGAGCTTTAAAAAGGGCATCCACTAATACTTTAGATATGCTTCTGCGGTCTTCTTCTAAAATGAATTTATTATTTGGTAGTTTGAATTCCAGCAAGTTCTTTGTTCTGGGGTCGTCGAGAAGCACCTCTGTGATATCCTACATAAATCATACTTTACGTTACTAATTCTTTATAAAGAAAATGGGTTTTCCACTGGAAAATGAGTTCATCAAGCGGTTACTAAATTAACTTACAAAATTATAGTTTTTTATTGGAATATCCGTTACAGAAATTGTGTCTACAGGTTGAAAGGGGTTATAGCAGTCCGGAAATGCCACTCGATTGTTTGTGGTGTCCATTATATCGATTGTGGGAGCTGCTCCGTTGTCCTCACTTTCAGGTTCCTTATCTTGTTTCTCGCTTTCTGTAGTCTCCCTCAATACGACATCGGCAAAATTTAAGGTTATTTTCTATTATTAATATACACACATTAGATTGCTGTAGAACAAACGCCCAAGTACTTGGGTGTTTTGTTTTACCACTTGAATGGCAGTGTTAAATACTCACTAGTATCGTTCGACACAAACGAATTAAAGCTGTATAATGGTAAATAAAACTTTAAATCTTTTGGATTGATAACACAGCCTTTTCCCGATTTCTCCAGTATAAACATGTCATATTTTTTACAATAATTTGCTGAATAATTATGTACAACCAAACAAACTTTTAAATTATAAACTAAAGGTAAAACAACTTTCCCGAAAACAGGACTTCCATCAATGACAGTTAAAAGTACATAGCAGTTTTTTCTGTAGTCACACCCATTATAATTAACTGTTTTCAAAGTTTGAACAATTGTGTCTTCCGTGATGGCAAAGTACTTTGCTATCTCGGATTGACATATGTCTATGTCACTGAGGTAAACACTTTCATACTTAGTGTAGTCTAAAACATTAGTTTCCCATTTTGAGAGGGCTAAATATTGGAAACACTTTTGCAGTTGAAATCTATGAGAAGTTGTTTTTGCAATATTTTTAAAATTACAACATACATGTGCTACATTTTTAAAAAATTTATGAGTAGCTTCGAATGTCATTGACCAATAATGACGTAGCGGACCTATATCTTCTATAACTCTTTTATAATGAGTCATATGGTGGTGTTTTGGTTTTAATGTATTCCCTGTAATTTCTTGGTATTTTATACAGTATTCTGTAATTAGCAAGTCTAATTGTAAGACAGAAGGTCGGGATAGATAAGGGCTTAGTAAAATGATACAAATTCTGCGTAAAGTGTAGAAAAGCAACCAATATTTGTCATCATGTGGTACCAAGTCACCAAGTAGCAGAGGTAGTACCAACATTAGACAGATCATTTGAGAAGACGTCTGTCCTGCTATTGTATCATTGTTTATATAACTGTCTTTGAATTCTGATGGTTTTGTTGAGGCAAAATGATATCCGTAGTTAAATGACTGAACCCTATAATTAATACCATCTAATGTTATAATTCCATTGTCTATAAAACTTTTCAACATTATTTTTACTAAATCTGGAACCACCCCCTCGAAAAGGTCGTGCATAATGTCGAATGAAGTTAAAGTCGTTACGTGGTGATATGGAAGGTTATTAAACTCTGAGTTAAAATGAATTCCCGTTTCCGTAAATTTGTTTCGTGTTAAATCTGCATTATAATTCACTACATTTCTTAACAAAGAAACATCTTCTGTAGCACTAATCTGACACATGCTTTTTGGCATTTTGCATCTCCGGCACGGATAGTTAGCAGTAAATCCTTCTGTAAATCCAGTTATTGTGTGCACTCCCAAGTTATCGCCGAGAAATTGTGACATGGCTATTCTTATAACAGGCAAGGAATTCGAAAGCCCGAGTACTCGGGTTTTCGAATTCTGCTTAACTGTCAGTGAAATTCCATGTTCCCACAATTCTTTCAATTCCTCCACTATATAACTTACAACTGTGTTTGGTGTACAAGCTTTTAAATCGTCGGTTTTTAAGGAGGCTAACAAAAAGTAATTTTTGATGCTTCCCAAGTAATGCAGTGGAAGATCAATTATCGAGAAATAGAATTGGGAAAGTTTGTGTTTTACATTTTTTGAGCCTAAAGGGTTAGCAACCTCCATGTCATCATAATAGATATTAATAATTAAAGTCTCAATTGGGAAGTTTTTATTCTTATAAAATTTACCGTCTCTAAAATGACGAAAATCGTAAAGTGTCTGCAGTTTTCTGCTTTCCTGCACTTCAGCTAGAAGCTCTAAGAATCCTGGAGTCTCAAATAATAATTTTATGGTTTTTCCTATTGGGATATATTGCAACGTCACAGGACTATATCGCTGAATGATCTGACTATTCTGCATTCTATATATAATGTCACTGTCGATAGAGATTTCATTGGGAAGAATCAAATACCCCTCCTTTTGTAGGTTAAGTTTTAACTTATAAATGCTTCGACATTTTTTGAAGTATTCTAAAGCCAATTCAACGTCATTATGCATTTCAAGAGATCTGTCTCCTAAATAAGTATGAATTATATACTGTGTAACGTTAACTAGTATATTTTCAAAACAGTTAATTATTTCATTAAAAGTGCTAATAGGAACTTTTCCCGAGCTTAAAATGGTTCCAAACAGTTTTAATATGTATTTTTTGTATTGTTCTGAGGTGCTATCTGCTAAATGTATATTCTCAGCTTCTGTGGCGTTGATCATTTCTTCACATTCCTCAGTGAATACCCGTCTCTGATAGTCTCTATTATAAGTGTGGTAGCTACCGTCCTTAGTGAAATAATCATGTGTTTTAAGAATACGACGCATATGTCGGAGAAAATTGTTTCTGTTTGATCGAAAAGAACAGTGGTTGCAATTGTAAATATCCATTGCTTTTTTATCCCCATGTTCTGTTTGGAGGTGGACGAGAAAATGTTTATACGATATCTCACCGCCAAGACAAATAAAGCATGTATATACCTTTTTCTCACGGAGTGCAGCAATAGTGGAACTGAGTTTGATCCGTGGCCCCATTGGTGGAATAAGTTCTTTTAGACAACCTTCGGGGATGTTCAGAAAAGTGTCATAAGTGAATTCTTGAGCTGTGATTAACGACACGATTTTAATATCAAGTATCATTGGCATCATTTATCATTGGTATCATTTATCATTGGAATACATTCTGACACGGATAAAAAATTATTTTATAATTTAACATTATATACCTTCAAAATTACTAACGAATTTTTCTAGTCCGATGTCTACTAGAACCTGTTTCCAATCTCCGTCCATCTTTGGTCACTGATTTACTTTACACTCCGAGTTCTCGGAGTGAGAAGTAAAAGATGAAAACAAATATTCTTGACACGGACGGACAAACTGTAAAAGGACGACTTTTCCCACTTAATCGCTTTGGTGTGACTTTATATATATTATAAGACAATTCACTTTTCATAAAATAGTTTTGTTAAATGGAAAACTAAATTCAATTCTAATTGAAATCTGATCTCCACACTCTACATTAACAGTGTTGTCTTCGATCGTTGAAAAAATGAATAGAGGACGCCGGAGTAAAGCTTGGTTTTAAATAAATACCTTGAGAAACGATACTAGACACTTTAATTGAACGGAGTATGTTGAGCGCGAACATTTGTTTTCAAAAAGTAGAAGGTTGTAACTACATACGTACATCTAAAGTTCCTTGCTGGTAATATAAACATTATCAATATCTAGTTTTATTTTGTAGTGCTAAGCTGAAAATACGTAGGCTATTTTTTGTCCAAATTGTCTGTCATTAGTTTATTAATGGAAAATACGACAGAGCATGATTTATTAAAGTCTAAAGTAAAATCCAGATGGCTAGACATTCTATATCGCCTCTATCCGTCTGATCCTGAAGACGCAATGTCAACAAAGGATCCAGATAAAATTATTGATGGAATACTTCTTGAAGAAATTCAATCGCGGATGCTATTTTTAAGAAAATCGCAAAATGTTGCAAGGTATTTGATTTGTTTCCTGTTTAATTTACACTCAAAGAACTTTGAGTGTGAATTATACATTTTATGAGTTTGTCCCAAACCGTTAACTTATTAGTCATCGTATATTCATTATTATATACCTATTTGTATATTTTAGAAACGAATCAATGCATTTGCATACGGGGGGAAAACTGAAACCTCAAATTGGACTAGAGGAAGACCTAAAATTTTCTACGAATTCTGCTCATGTTAATAACGCAACAGATTCTAGTCCGAAAATCATTCGCTTAGGGACAATTAAAAACGAATGGGATTTCCAGCTCAGTCCGTCGCCCAAAAAACGAACAGAAATTCCAAAAAGTAATACAGTGCAGAAAAAGTAAGTAAAGTATTCATTGTCATTAATAAATATTTACTTTAATTTGATAATTTTTTATACGCATTCACTGTTTAACACAGCATTTGTTATAGGTTGTTTGCTTCCTCTGACTCCGAACTGCGATAATATTCGTTTGCGTCTGCAACAGTTGTTCAAATACTTACACTAAACGCGGCCTTTTACATTCCACATTCATCTATCATCAAATATTTCGTTTTTAAATTGCGTGGTCCATTAGCCCAAGTGTTTGTTTCAGCTACTCTCTTGGATATCATTCAAAAGAAAACTTATTTGGCACACAGCAATTTGAGTACTCAAACTGCAGTGTGCCAAAAATGTTTACAGCTTCATATTTACAGAGGGATACCAAGTAAGTATAAATATTTTCCTTTGTTTTATCATATAATCTAATATGTTTGCACAATCGACGTTATTAAATTATATACCTAGACCTATTTAATATAGTTTTACATTTTTATAGAAAGAAGAAGAAGAATAATAATAAGCCGGATTGGATGAGAGAAAATGCCATGAATGCAAAACTGTATGGTTGCTTAGAGGAGTCACTTTGGGATGTATATCCGCATATGAAGCAATTCATTCTGCAGCAAAATTCGGATGAAAAATTTCAACCAAAACTTTTGAGTGAAGGATAGGCAAACAGAAATGCAATGGAAAGTTGGAGAAGTAAGTCTTTTAAATCTATAACATAAATGCATAAACAAGAAAAGCAAAATATTATTATTGCAGTTTACACTTAATCACTAGCATGAGCAAGGTGTGATTTTTAGTCAACTTTTTGCATTATGACCACAAAATCACACTTTCCCCATCCTAGTCACTAAGTATAAGCAGCAATAATAATATGTTGCATTCTATTTATGTTCATATCAAACAAGGAATAACATTTCAAATGGAATGCAATATATTATTGTCGCGGACTTGGAATGAAGGAGTGGCTTTGGTTTTGATGTATTACTACTTTAATTCACAGCCACTCCTTCATTCCAAGTCCACGACAATAATATATTGCATTCCATTTGAAATCTTATTCCTTGTTTGATATGAACATAAATAGAATGCAACATATTATTATTGCTGTTTATACTTAATGACTAGGATGGGGAAAGTGTGATTTTGTAGTCATAATGCAAAAGTTGACTAAAAATCACACCTTACTCATTCTAGTGATTAAGTGTAAACTGCAATAATAATATTTTGCATTCTATTTGTGTTAATATTGAACAAGCAATAACTTACTAAAGGGAAATGCAAAATATAATTGTTGCTCCTTGCACTTTTCCATTGAATGAACTTGGAAGAAAAGAACAGTACAACAAAATTGCTCTTTATTTCCAAGTTCATTCAATGGAAAAGTGCAAGAAGCAACAATTATATTTTGCATTCCCTTTAGTAAGTTATTGCTTGTTCAACAAAACTTAGAATATAATTTATATAGTTCAATAATTGTAATACTATGTAAAACCTTTTACAGAATTTGGACATCCGTATTATAAAGAAATCCAGAGCTTTTATAACGAGATGAGTGACGTGGATCCGAGATGAGTCTTGTAAAATTATTACCACCGTTTGCATTGACGAAACCGGTACTTCCAACTCATCTTGATGTGACATGGGTTCAAACGATTCCAGATTTTGAAGGTGTACTAAGCAGGCTGGATAAGTTCTCCTTTGTATTTATTGACTTAGAAGGCCATTCTTATAAATCATATAGAGGGATAACTAGCTTAATTCAGATCTTTGATGGAGAAAAGTTATATTTTATAGATCCATTTCCAATATTTAATATACTGTCTAAGTTGAATTCAGTTCTGTGCAACCCTTCTATTATAAAAGTAATGACCGGATCTCATAATGACATAAAGAATTTAGAGAAGGATTTGGGAGTATATGTAATAGGCCTGGTAGATCTTCAAACTTTGCACAAAGCTTTGACGTGTAGTCAAAGTTTAATAGGGTACAAAGAGCTAGTCTCAAAATATTGCAACGTAGACATCGGGAAAGGCATACGTAATAGCGACTTTCGACAACGAGACCTACATCCTAAACAAAAGTTATACGCTGCGTTAGATGTTTATTTTATGCCCCATATAACTTTTAAAATACTGTCCGTTTTAACACAAGATCAGTTAAGAACTGCTTTATGTGAGTGTAACACAATAGCTCTCGGCCGGTATGAGAAACCGAAGAATTTGGTGAGCCTAAAGGCGTCTAAAATGGACGCACTTGATCATTTGCGCCATTTAATTGCAAAAATTTGCGACTTGAATCCTGAGTTAGTTCTGTCGCGACTTGCAATGACTAAACTTACAAAACTAACTCGTGTGTCTGAAGAGATTATTAAATTAACTGTTGAATTTCTTAGTAAGGTGTGGCAAAAGAATGAATATATTCAATTACTTATTGATTGTTTGGAGGCTACCGACTACAATGATTTTGCACAAACAGCAGACAGAGTACTCTGTTTGCCGCAAGTGCAAAACCCTCCGCCGTTTTGTATGAAATGCAATACCGTAGGTCACTTACGAAAGCAGTGTGTCATTTCAAAGGAAGAAGCCAAGAGAATTAAGAAGCAGATATTTTTAACTAATCCAGAAAAGCAAAAGACTGAAAATAGGCGTAGGCAACTGAAACGGCGACACAGTCCAGAGTCTAAAAAACGGCACAACTTGAAACGAAATGTGGCTAGATTAAAAGCTAAAAGAGAAAGGAACACTATGTTAAGAGCAGCAAGGCGTAAAGTTACTGAATTCACGCATAAAAACACAATTGTTGTAACATTTCATTTCTAAGAAATCCTCATTTACATAAATTTATAATCGTTACATATATAATCCTTATTTAAGCAATTAATGATGAATTAATTTTGTGTATGTCTATGTATATATAAACTGAAATGAAAAGTTGTATTCCATTATAATTAATTTACATGCATAAACAATAGAATATAATAAAATGTTTTATTCTGTATACGTATATAATACCTACCAATTTTTCTTTGGCATCTTTTAATTGCTGTACGGCCATATGCTATAATCATACAACAAAACTCTACCAGGGAAAGTAGTAGTTTTCTGTCATTTACTTTGAATTCACTACTCTACATAGAAAGTAGTAAAAGTTACATAGGCTCCTGGTAAAAAATAGACATGGCGACGCCTACTACTTACTACGGTAGAGAAATTTTTTAGTGTGTATGTAGCCAAAATTTTGCAGCAGCAGTAACTTTAAAATTGCATATGAGGACCCATACAGGTGAGAAACCGTTCCAATGCGACATTTGTGACAAACGCTTCTCGCAAGGATCTACTTTGCGTGGTCATAGAATTATTCACATTGGCACTAATAAGAATACATGCCATTTGTGTGGCAAAACTTTCCCAAGACCATCACTCTTAAAGGACCACATGCTAGCTCACAGTGGAGAAAAATCGCACAAATGCGAAGTTTGTGACTCTAAGTTTTATACTCTCGGCAGCTTAAAAGGTCATATGAAACGTCATTTAGGAAAACGAGAAAAACTGTTTCAATGTGAGTTGTGTGGAATGCAATTTTCGAAAAATACGAAGCTACAAATACATTTGAGGACCCATACAGGAGAAAAGAATTATCAATGTGAAATTTGTGGCACTCGGTTTTTCTGTTTACTCACACTGAAGCAACATGAGAAAATTCATACTGGAGAAAAAAAATTTACCTGCAATCTATGTGACCAAAGCTTTTCTTTTTTCAAAGGAATTTTAGAACAACATTATACATGTTCATACAGGGGAGAAGTGGAATAAATGTGATATATGCGGAAAATCTTATTCGCGAACCGGTATTTTGAATCAGCACAGAAAGAGTCACCAAGAAGAAGCAACAAATTAGCGCTGCTCGCCTTCTAAGTACATAGTTTATCATTTTTGTGCAAGGAAATATATAGTTCAACTTGACAATAAGTAAGAGATTTTATAGCAGCAGTTCCCTTTAGTATTTGACTATTTGTTTTAATTTACTGATAACCATGATAGCCTGGGATCGGGGTATATTAATAAATCGTGACTCGATAACATGTCATTAGTTTTTAATAACCCATTTGTTTTACCCTTACGTTACATGTATGATGAACAATATTATACTATTAACATTTATAGCTGTAAACATATATGTTAAGAGCAAGTATGTTATGTATAACGGTACAATTCTAGATGCATTTTACATAGGAACTTAACTGGTTAAACGATGTTCTTGTGTTTTTAGTACATAGTATCAATCACTAACAATACACATTTAGTATTTAGCTATGAAAAATTGTCATTGCTACTGCTCAAATTACATCTATTATAATAACTAATAATCCAAAAAGTGTTGCAATGTGAAATTAGTCATTTGCGGAGTTCTATAATTGTAAATTAAATGTAATATATTTTTTATAATAAAGCTATAGTTAAATTTTTATGTGTGCGCTAGATATTATTACTGTTCTCAGCAGGAGGCAAACATGTATTAAATAAGTACCTAAGTTGATGCTAGTACATTTTGCAAATACCAATATTCTTCTTACCAAGATGGCATTTACTCTGACTGCACAGAATACAGTAATCACATAAAACATCTTACAAAAAGAAACACTAGTCGATATTCTCTCCTTTTAAAAGCTTTTAGTGGTTTACGTATCCTCGCTTGATTTTGTAGCAAAACTGTACTGTACCCTATATGACACGTATGCGTATCGGTCTCACTAAAATATTACGCCATTTCCCGAAGAATCGATTGTATACTACATACTACTATATATATCGATAGAATAATTGCAAAATTGGAAAGCTTCAACAAAAGTGTTTACTATTAGCAGTTTTAGTGATACATAAACAGTAATCAAGACTTACAGATAATATTTTTTTAGTAGTAGGTAACAATAATTTTAGCTTTAACTGGATATGTTGCAGTACAATTGTTTTCATTGTTTTCCAAGAACTAAATGTGTGGTGTAGAAAACAAAATGGGACAAATTATTGTCCGTAACATACTTTTTTCAAGCTAAAACGTTAGCATGTAATGACAAAAGATTGTATTGCAATATAATATAATGTATACGGATAAGTATGTATGTGTACATTGTACATATTTATACATGTCGTGTTTATTACAGAGGTTGCTTTGTGATGACACCACTTTTAATGATACAGTCTTGTGGACTTCCAGGCGAGGGTTCTTGTCCAACGTAACTGCATGCATGGCACACATGGACGCAACAGGAGCCGAGAAACACCGAAAGAAGGCAATTGAGACAACACGACCCACCAGACCCCTCTTTAAACCAAACTAACCCACATGAAAAGCAACATGCCATCAACTTCTCCCAATTCCTCACCGTTTCACTGGCCATCCTATACCAAAGAAACCACATTCAATTAAAATACATATATATCAATATCAAATGAATAATTTAATAATTGCTACGTGTCATATACTGTGTCTATCTAATAAAATCAATTAGGGGTCGTACAAGTATTACTATACGAACACTAAATAAGAGATCATATTTAAGGTGGAAAGAAATATACAGGTGATCACTGTGTGTAGTAATTAGTAATATGATTTAAAAATGTAAAAAGTAAAAGCTCTAATTGGCATTCCAATACCTAATATTTATTTCAATTATTAAATAATTAGAATAACTAAAGAAAATGTAAAAAGAATTTATTCTAAATGTGGAATACCTACTTTTCTTATTGAAATCTTTTGCGTTGAGATTTGGACGATCCAAAAATGTAAACTTAAATGGAGAGAACGAAGCTTCTCTAGGATACTGGTTAATGTGGTACAGTAGTATCTTTTTTGTTTCGCGTTTCAAATAGACTGTCTTCAACAAGATGTTTCCCTCGAGTCTGACAGTATGCCAATAATTTGTCAATTTATTTAGGCTGGGCAGAAATGGCGTATGTGAATATGAAATATCGCCTTTAGTGTGAGAAAGGGCAGGACCAAAGTTTTCGTGTTTGTTGATGCTACCTCGTTTCTTGGTGTTCAGAGTCCAGGATCTTATAGTCCGGCGAGTCCGGCCAAGTAAATCCTGCAAACAGTAGGACCATAATGGTACTCAGCGTCGATATACTTATCCGGTATTATTGATATCCATTAATATCTTACAAATAAACTTTGATTTTTTTTACATTTTACCCATAAAACAAGTTATAATATAGTTAACATTAAATTAGACAAAGACAAACATATATTTAAATATATTTATGTTAATACAAAAATGTATTATTAGTAATAATTATTGTATTTTTTAATTGTCTCAAAATGCAGATGATTTTCATTTTTGTAATCAGATTGGAGTGAAAATACGTGAAAACCCAATGTATCCTATGACATGACACCTATCGAGTTTGAGAATTTAGAAATGAATAGACTGGGAATAGATCTTATCTATAGGCAGTGTATAACCCGTGACAGAATTTACTACACCGGATTATTAGTTCGCTGGGATAAAGTTTGAATATTTTATGACAGGTTAACGAGGTGGAACTTGAGCCTACTTAGTAAGCTTGTATGGCGTGTACTTACTATTCTGAGAGTAGGTTTACTAACAGTAGGTAGTGAATTATCCTACAGCCATGTATACATGATATTAATAATTTTATTAACATTTCTACTTATGTTTAGTGGGAGAAATGTATTTAATCCATTTTGTAAGCTGTCATGTCAATTTCCAATAAAAATCCAACGTCGGCTCTGTTTATCTATCAAAAGGAAAGGCTGAGATTGCTTATGACTAATTTAATAGGACAAATCTACAGTTGGCACATTAAGACAAGAAAGTTGTACATGAACTTTACAATCGATACTTATTGTAAGCGATATTATTCCAAAGAATGATACTGGTCGGTAGACGTACACAATATTCTATAAGTAGTGTATCTGTCGAATATAAATGTTTGTGATATCACTCTTTTTAGCTTTGAACAGAAGCCAACTACTTTTTCCTTTGTCCACTTAATGTAAAGAAAGACATGCCATACTGTAGGTACATTATTGGTTATGTATGAGGCGGAGTGGTACATTAAATACATACTAGACTTGTCATAATGTTATACCTTAGCCGTAAAAATATTTAAAAATTTACATTTAATACATTTCATTGAAAATAAATATTTCGTCATTAAAGAGCAAAACGTCTATTCGTGTAAAGCGGTAAATGTAATTTTGACTCACAACCCGAGAAACAAATCGTTTGCAATCGCAATGCGATATCGCTGCGATTATCGTTTAAATATCGCAACAAGAACTTCTT
>JAQFYC010005751.1:0-13673 GCA_034694165.1 Tomocerus mixtus | reverse complement strand
AAGCCCTTTACTAGTGCTTTCGATTGATACACATTTGGTACCATGTTATAAGGGGATCCAAAAAGTTGATTTTTTTTGTCTCGTTGGGGTACCTTTGACAATACGTCTATTGTGCTTACAGATTGCAGATAAATTCTTAATACTCATCTCATACACACATACCACAACAATAATATGTATATTAAATCGATGTAAATTAAGTCGTGCATGTGAATTTAGGTATATTAGCACATTATTGTGCATATCATTAGGTAAATGAAGTATTCTTTATCAAAATCCTCGAGCCAGTTCCTATTAATCAAGCAAGTGTGCGATTCCTTTCTTTAATTTCAGTTTCAATTGCAGACACCATTACGCCATTGCCATTACCTACACTGAACACTGGCTGATTATTTTTTTTAGAAAGATTCGCAATAAAATTAAGAATAGTAGCGTGGAATTAAGCGATTGTTGAGTTGACATTCTTGATATGTCGACGAGTGGGATGAAATGATGAAAATTATTCATCTTGCATCTCTACCAAGGTACTTTTACTTTTATTGTATAGTTAGGTACGTTGTTTACGCTACGAAGTATTTATGTATGTGCTATATTTATATCGCACCTGATTGTGTTCACATTCCCAACACAACTAGACAAAGATCTTCTCTCATTGTACGCATTTGAATGATGTTGAGTTTAAGAAAAGCAGGATGTGCTCTTTAAATGTGTACATTCTTTGTATTCTTCAAGTATCTACGATTTAGCAACTTAAAGCGCGTAGGTATGCATTACTGGGCTTACAAAATAATATAATTGTTATTGTTACTTTTCACAAGCCCACATCAGATCCGTTTAGATAAACTTAAGATTCATCATCCAGCGCGTGCCTTTATTGTATTTAGAGCCGTGTATTGCGTATGCAAATTAAGTTGCATGATTTTGCTTACTTATTCAAGAGTTTCTTTCTACATGCATAAAGTCTTCAGGAAACAATTTCTTAGTGCATTGTGTGTGTACTGTATTTCCAGATTTAGAAATATTTTTTGATTGCGTAATTTGAAACTCTTAACCCCATATGGAATTATTTTTAATGCATGTGCCTACTTTGACAAATCCGGAGCAGGTAGCTTTATAATAGTAGTAGTTAGTAATTGAAAATAAAATATTGAAGTGACATGTTAAAATGTGCGATTGTGGTTAAGGTCCATTAAAAAGGAATGTAGATTAGACAGAGTTTGTTTTGGAGCTTTGGCGTGTATTTATTTATAGCTAGCACTAGCAGCCAAAGAAGCCAAAGAAGCCAGGTCAACTTTGTATTGTAAGTGGAGTCGTAATCGAAATCGAGAGTAAAAAGTAAAAGGCTTGGCTTGGGGGACTCTTACCTTGATTTAACTTTGCTCTACTTCCTGTCCTACTCTTCTGAAAGTAAAACTTAAAATATTTAAGGAGCTGACAAAGGAGATGGTTTCCAGACATGCGATCCCCCATAACGTACTTAACAACAATAATAGCCCTAACAGCAAATACCAATGCAAAAATGGAATGTTTTCGCCATGTGGGAAACTATTTTCGGTTTCACTAATGTATTTTTGTCGCAGAAGGTATGGTAAGGCATGAGGTATTATCATTTAGCATAATAATCACAATCAGTCAAGCCATGCAGGTAAGTTGTAACTTGTAAGCCACCTTGCCTTAAAAACCTACAGCTACGTCGGCTCTTTTCTTATCTCATCCTTAATTCATTTTATATTTAATAATACCTAAGTCTTTAGCTATAATATGTGGGCAGGGAACTACATTATACCTGTATGACGGATCTAATATAAAAGCCCATTTCACAATGAGAGTTTACTTCATACTTTCATACAATTGAGTGCTAACATTTCATTGGCAAAATGGCTAATCGTGTAAGTGTGCTAAGTTTGTGGTTTATTTGGAGGAATTTGATTGCGTGGTGCAATGTGGCGTGCATTTTAGTATTACTATTTGTATTTAAGTAGTAAGAAGTCCCTTTTCTCCATTACATTACATTACAAATGCTGAAACGACTCTGCTACTCTACTGTATATGTAACAAAGTATTAAGAATAAATGTCTACTATTATAATATAACGTAACTAACTCCACATATAAATAAAATAGCACAAAACGATTATGTCCAATGATATATTCTTCGATACGGAACGATTCAAGCATTCAAAGTTTCAAAGTACAAGGCAATGCAAGGAAATATTGACGAAACACTTTCCTGGCTTGGCTTGGCATAGCTTGGCTAGATATATACTTTATAATAACAGAAAATCTCTCTCGCTTTTCAAGATACGATATATATAAATGCGATGTTCTTCGTTCGTGTCTTTTGTATAGACATTTGAGGAATGTATACAAGTCCTTAAAGAAAATCATATACAATATCAAGCTGCATACTAGTATATCAGTTTTAATGGAATGAAAATAAGCATTGTGATAAGTAGACGTGATTCTCTACGAAAATTCTAAATCATATTGTACCAAATATATAGGTACCTACGTGTTTTCATATTATATGTTATAAATAATATTTCAGTTATTTTGGTATTTTCATTGAACCAGCCAGCCAGTCTGTCCAGACCAGACCAGGCTAAGAATGTAAGTCAAAGTATAGTGTGGCTATCGTGCCACGTCTCTATGAAAGGAATAATAAAACTGCCATGCCCCTTAGAATGGGATTCTATTATCTATTCACTACGATACGAATTACGAACAAGTGTACTTATAAGGATAGGCCAGTGTGTATGCATTGTTGGAGTGGACTACACAAAAGTACTGAAGTAAAGTGGAGTAAAGTACTTGTATTGTATCCGTTCTCAATGGAAATGCTATACAGTCTGATTCAGAGCTAAAGCTAAACTTGAGACATGTTATTTTATTGGAGATTTTGAGGTAAACATTCAACGAATATAAATTCAATTCCAATCCAACAGTGTACCTATACAGTAAGAAGTAAGAAAGAGTAATCTTAAATTCCCTTTCACACGAAGAACGTAAGTATTTTCCTTAAGAAACATACTTTACGGATAGAAAACTAGGCACAACTTTATGCTGCGTTGCATTGCATTGCTTGGTTCACTGCCATACGATTCTACGATTTCATTTCAGATTTCACAGGTGAGTTGCTCCATTATTGTGGCCTGCCTTGACTAATTGTAAGTCAACTGAATGATTTCTGCTGTTTATAAGCAGTTAATAAGATTTCTATGGTATAATATATGATACCTACTAAAATATATACCCATTTTGTGGAATGTAATACATTTAGTAGTAGGTAAGGTAAACCAGGTAGGTATAATAGACAGGTTGATGATTTAGCTATGGACTTCGTACTTGGTGATAAATACGGCTATGGTATGTTATATAGGATAAAGATACGTTTATGTATTTAAGTGCGTAGAGTAAACACTTTAGGTAAGTTAGCTAAATCTTCGTATGTTGTGTTCCCAGTTTTAGGGATCTTGCCATATTTTGTGACATTTTTTTAAATTATTCCACAAATATATTTATAACCCAAAACTATTAGAAAATGAATGCACAAATTATGAGATTGTTTGCCGGAAATTTAGAGTTTGTCCAAAATGACAGCATATTATGCAACTAAGTAAGAGAAAAATGTTTAAATTAGCTGGCTATAGTGTCATATACTCTTCAATAAGCTATATATACTATATGTACGGTGAGTATAATAATGAGTATACATCGGTACCTAAATAAACGTTCTCTGAAATTTTGTGAATTGTGACTGAGCCGGTCTACTCAGGTTTATCCGTGTAAATTGTCATTTCACAGTCCACAGTGACTTTTCATTGTCACTCACTAATTCTATCTACTATGACTATGTGCATACATATGACGATGAGTTGTATTGTGTGTATGCATTTCGAATTTCGTATTTCTGTCCTCTCTTCCATTACACTTTACACTCTTGTTCAGTTAAACTCATTTAGGATTAACACTTAAATGCAACTTTACTTTATACTTTACATTTTACATTCCCTTTTATGAACTCCATTCCGCCAAAAATATTTGTAGTACATGTAGTATATAGGTGATACCAAGAATACAATTATTTACTGTTTCCCATTCACAGTATGATGTCCTTTGGTATGTGTGCGGTGTCCCTTCTCTCGCTACGCTACTTTTAATATGTCTATTCTTGACGGGCACCTATTTGACATCTGATTTCAAGGTCTTAACTATGATTATCTTCTTTTTAAGATGATAATCCACGCCACGCTTTGTATGTACTGCATTTTTTAAACATAATCTTTCCCTTTAGTATTAAAACTTCTATCCATATCCATAACTATAAAGCCTATTCAAGTATCCTGAAAGTACATCTTAGTATGCATACACTTTAAAATTAAAAAAATCCTTTGGATAATGTCAATCACTCTAGGATTCGTGCGTATTTATATAAAATAAGTGTAAGTATAAATATTTACAAATATGGGACGCACTTAGCCACTTACCAATAAATTGTAACTATATAGTAAGTATTAATAAAAACATGTGCGGGCATCAATCAGTATTTTATAAAAAAAGTCAACAACTTGTTTCTGAGGAGTTGGACTTGGCGACAGTTACTTTTACATGAGATCTAGGTCTCCAGTCTCAACTGAGATCATTTATAACAGCTAAGTGTGTGTATCTAATAAGCTGTACAGAGTCCAGAGAGTCTTATCTGCTTAGTAAAAGTATCGCTTCACTCGTCATAGACGAAATATCTTTTAAGTGGGTAAGCCAGTCAAAATGAACATTTTGGACATTAAGTTGAGGTTTTGTGTACTTGGTACTAAATGTGTGCAAGTGCGTGTAATTATATACGCGATACTTCTCATATTTATGTTGCAAATGGGAATACATGTTATGCATTTCTGTAAAATTCAGAAGTCTGTCTGCTTGTCAAATTATCTTAATTTTTTCAGATATCAAATGATGTAATGCATTGCAGATGTTGGTAATCACAAGTACAAAGACACTTTTAACTAAAAAGTCTGTACATATCATGCACTAACTAACGTGCTTTATCTTGCAACATAAAAGTTAGGTATGGCATTTCCAGTTGCTGTCAGATTAAGTAGCTGAAAACAAAACCAAGAATGGCTTAAACATAGTTAGGATGCAATGTATTGCTAACAAAAGCATTCAGACATATTAAAGTGTAAGTTTTGGAATGGAACTTTTATTCCTTCTATCTTACATTACATACCATACTCACGATTAGTTTAGTTACATTACTGTAAGTATTTATTTAGTTAACTAAAAGCAACTATGTACTTTGACAAAATAAGTTGGCATTATCTGTGAATGCATTTGTGTCTTATACAATGAGATTAACATATTTTATGTACAGATTATGTAGCTAAAGCACTAATACAGATAAATAGATGCGTGCCTCGGCTATTAACTGCTTTGTTTAATTAATTTGAAAGAATTATCATTAATAGTACTTATGTGCCCAACAATAAGTAGCTAAACATATCTGTATATACATAAATATCTGATATCCTATATACTTATGTATTTTGGAATACCATGTATTTATGGTATAATTAATATACTTACTTATTCAGCATTCATTAAATTCTTAATTGCTTATTACACTATTTAGCATTAGAACTTAACAAAACAGTTCAAAGGGTCAGAAGATGTTAAATTGTAAGTATGTGGTGGCCTTTGATCTTTTTGTTTATTTTTGATAATATTGTGTTGTCGTTTAAAATTACATATTATTGCTTTAAGTGTCTTATCGTTAGTACGGCAGACTGCGTGGGTTGAAAATTCAAACTCACGAGCACTAGCATAGTAACTACATATTTAATTAAAAGAAAAATAATCTTTGGTTACACAAAGTTGGTTTGGTTCAAGATTTGATTAAGCCCACACATTAAAACTACGTAGGTGCTCACCAAATTATTTTTGCATACATTAGCACAGTTAGCGTCTGGATGAATTTGTAAGTGAAATTCACAAGCATACGCGTATATGTTATGCATTTACTTACATACACAGTATGTACAGAGATTGCATAGCAAGTGAATTGTGTGTTTCACTTCTTGCCTTGGCTAAAAAGTATTTGCTAATGAAAAGTTACGGAAGCGTTGTTAACTGAAAGGTATTTAGAATTGGTAGTCTTGAAAGTCTAAATGATCGAGAATATTATATTAGGGAGGTTGTGATGGGAGCCAAAGGATGAATACTATGTGATAATGAGCTCATAACATTCACACGCTTGCAAATAGTCATCTCCTAAATCACCAGACGAAGCCAGAGCAAGAGCAGTGCAACGCACACATGCATAAATAAATAGTATTACGTTATATTTGTATGTACACACATGCAATAGAGTGATCTATTTAGGGTTCCACATGGTAAATGCGCCCAGTTCAGTAGTTAGTTAACAACTGTAGCTCAATTGGACGAATCTAACAACTGCAACTTTTAAGATATTCCTTCACTTCACTCTTCTGCCGAGAAGATTGAAATATTTAGCAAGCAAGAGATATACAAAAGTCAAATTGTAATCAACCACCTACGAGCAAATTGCGGAGCAAAGGATATTAATCAAAAGACACTGCTGTTGAGAACTGTTTCAATATTCTTAACTACCCTCTGTAGCAAATAGTTATGTACAAATACATACACACCTACATTATTTTATACATTATAAGACATTTATGCGTTTAAGGATTTTGTGAAGATGAGTTTAGCTATTATACTCTACTATACTGAGATGCCTATACATAATAGTTTTAGAAGTGAAATATTCGCGTGTATTTATGTTGAGTTTGGCCACGTTTTCCTGCCAGATAATCTTTTCCATGTCTCAAAGTCTCGACGCAACTCAACTCGTTAACACACATGAAATGGAAATGCTTTTATGTAACATCTTCATTGATAAATAGTTAACAGAACACTAGAGCCATATTTTACGATTCTGTTGACATTAATTAATTATATGTTGAATATAATTGTATAATATATTATTGAGTTTGTAATACGGCCGTTTATTTACTATGTTTGCAATATGGTTCTCTTGAATAAAGAAAAGAGAATTTTATATAAGTTATGCATATAGACCAGCTTATTTATGGAATTGTGTATAGCAGCCTAAGAGGTAAGTGTAATTATGCATCTCTTGCAATATTGATATTTTAACTACTACTATATTGCAATCTGAAATTCTCTATAAATGCAGTAGCGTATTGATGATGAAAGCGTATGAAAAACCTTTTTCAGGTCTGGCCCATAAGGAGTCATACCTTTTAAATTGTAAAAATTAAAATAAATTCTAAAACACTAATAAGGTCAAAAGGTTTGCCAATTTTATGGTTAAGCAAGCATGTACTTAAGTATATTTTTTAGAAAACAAGGAATATTTTACCAATAAAAATATATTTAGTGACAGGTAGCAAAAATAAAACCAAAATATTGTACTTTACCGTATGATTGTGTTGAAAATAAATCGTCAAAATATAACGTACCTGAAACACAAAAAGATCATTTTGTTAGTCACTTGATTTAAGTACTCTCAGATTCTTATAAATTAATTTTCCTATGCTATGGATCGGAATCAAATTGCAGGGCCCTAATTTCGTTTGTACTGCCCCGGATAAATATATGTGTGTATGGTATATGGTAATACGTCTCAACAGTATTAAAGCCTTCCTCCAAGAATTTCAACAATGAATTAATAGTGCTAGAGAGCATAATGGAATAAAAAATAATTAGCTTGTTGGGCATTATAATGTCTGTCATTGTGTCACTTAAGTCAAAACAGAAATCTCGGCGGTCTCACTCTCTCCCTTATCCATATTTACTACTTGGATTCTATTATAATCACGCTACATACTAGATTTCACAACATGAACACAAAAACTCTAATTGGGATTTGCAATATGGAGCAACGAATTAAAATTCAGATGCACTGTAGATTGTACTTGTTTTGCAATCTGAGCTAGATTCATTTCATAGATGAATAATTGATCATATTGTACAGGAACATTACTTAACATTAATTTATTCAGTGTGTACGCATCTCCAGATCACGTAATGGTAAATGGTAAAGTGGTTGCATAAATTAAGAAGAGAGGAATCTATTTTGTAATAAACCCCTGCGTCACTTGCTGAAATACAGTATATAGGTATTTATTTAGTATACAGATAAGTAGTATAAGTAGTCTCATCTCAACCTGTGTCAACATCAACTAAATAACTCAGAATCTAGGTAGAGAATAGGGAAACATTCCAAGATCGTCCTCCTCTACATAATTGCCAATGTAGAAATAAGATTCCGAGTTATGTACTCATGTTACTAATATAGATACCCTTAGAAATCTTCAGCTAAGAGATAAATCTGTGTAATAGAGATAGAAATGTAGCAAATGCATTTATATACGTACGGATATGCATGTATGTATGCAAGGTCTGTATTGCATTGTATCTGTATTTAAAATATATTTATTCACGTCTCTGTCTGTCTAACTGCATTTCAAAGTAACAGCGATTAACTAACATTAGTTACATGAAGATAGTTTGTTTGGCTGACTCTGACTTGATTTTCCTTCACTTCAGATTTCAGAATAAGAGTCTTTCACAGAAGTCTGTCTGGAGTCTCTTAACAAGTAAAAGGAAAAGGAAGGAAGCCAAAGTTATCTGAAGGTTCGCATAAATAAATCGGGTTTCTCACAGAAAAGAGATGGATTTGTGTGTTCTATGCATTCAGTTACTTCACTCTATTAGTACTTAATGGTACTACTGTACTAACTGTGCAGTGCATTGCATACTGCATACGATTGCCATTATCATCTGCAGGAATAGGTATTCTATTGAGTACTAAAGAAACATGTGTACGTGACGTTCACATAATATACAGTACACATGAAGAACACTATTGTACGGGTACGTAATGTACTAGGTGCTTATTTACAATTTGAGAGAGTAAGAATCCAGGAAAGTGTATCATTATACATACATTGAGATACTCTACCCAAATTTACAATACAATGCACATTACGTAATATTATAGTAGTCCATTGCTACGCTAAGTGTAGTAAGTAACTCTTTAATTTTTAGTCAAGAGGACATAATGGAGCCAAAATGCTCATAGTTTTTACTTTAGTTTTCTCTAGAGTGCAGATAATATGAAGTCAAAGCCAACTTGAGTCAAAGAGTATTCACAAGACAAACATTTTAGCAATTCAACTGTTGTGTCTATGCGTCTTAGGTTTCTGTGGCTGACGATCAGTGTACACAGACAACAGAATAATATATTTTCTGAGAATTTTATTCATGTTTGCAATTAAAAGCTTGTGTAAAGTTATTATTGTAGAGATACATAAGTAAAACACTTAAAAATTAGCTAAAAATTTCCATTTTAAGTATGTACATACATGAATATGTACGACGGCTTTTTTGCATATGGTTTTACACATATGTTTAGCAGCAAGTTCCCTATGTAAGATTGGCAAATGTTAAATATATCCTGTAACATTCCTTTTCTGCGCAAGAAACAACTATTGTGTCCATATCACTAAGATTGTAAGAAGTCCAAAAAACCAGAGAAAAAAATAAGTTTTTTTTGGAAACAGAATTTTAATTTCAAGGAGTAACCAAGGCGTGGTCGGTCTTAATGCCTGTGACGCACACATATATTATTATTGTCTACTGTTTACTGTATGCTGTACCCATATAGCTATTCAACATGTGTAATGTGTAGTGAGTTGATGAAGAAGAAGAAAAAGGAAGTTATGCCAGAAGAAGAAGAAGACGAAGAAGATTGGAGTGGATGAGAGAAGTGAAGTGAAATGAAGCCAAAAGCCATATGCCATGAGCCAAGAGTTAAGGCTAAGAGGTGAATGTGTAAAGATTATAAGTATAGCTAAGCTACCTATTTGTATATAACATTCAAAAGACAATGCAAACGTAAAAATGTTCAGAGAAATAGAGAGTGAAATGAAATGAACATCCCATACTATCTGTTGTCTGCGAATCAGTGTCATGTCATGTCAACTATTTGCAGAAAGCACTCGCAACATGAACTACATCACATCTACTGAACTGACTCTAGGAACTATACACTCCCAAAGAAGTGAAATAGAAGAGAACAAGTAAATATGCAAAGTAGTACATAAATTCGTACTAACACTAACCCCAATCGTAAATACGTATACGACTACACACATATACAAGTACATAACATATAGCATAGCACACAAATACTACAAATGCATTCTCCACTGCATTTCGCATTATTCTTCATGATAACTAACACAAAAACATCTTCTCCTACTTTACTTATAAACAAAACACTCTTACTCTTAACTCTTACTTACTTACTTACATACAATATTCACTCCCAACCAACCAACATCTACATAACATTATAAAACCTCTGTAACTGTAAAGTGTAACTCCTATATAGCTTATCCTTAGCCAAAATGTGCTTTCCATTAGATTTCCCATTAAATTTCATTAGAGAGAACATCTCTAGTGCACCCTTACGTGTTATGAGTATGAGTAGCTGAATAGCTGTAACCAAATGGCAAGAGATGAACTTTTATCAATATATAAGTATTTATTTTGTAATTTATATACTGAGAACATCAATACATCACTGTGCTCTACTCCAACTCTCAAATGAACTTCACTTCAAGCGTGCACTTCACTGCATCCTGTCCTCCTGGCTTGGCTTCGCTTGACTTTGGTGGCTTGACTTGGCTTGCCTGCATTCAAGAGATTGCAAGACAAGGCAAGGCAACGGCTGATCCAATCTCATCTTAATTTATTACTACAACAACAAGTTGACTTTCAAGAAGCTTAACCATTGTAAACTTACTCCATTGTAGTACTTAACTATGGACTTGTCCTAAAATATCTTTTAACTACTATTACTATATAGTTATGCAGATATATTGTAGTTAGCACATAAAAACCAAAAGCTCCATTCCAAAAGGTATGTATCATATTACTAAAAACGTATACACACTTAATATCTATACGCAAGAGCAATTGAAATTCTTTTGTCTCGTATATATTTATTAAAGTGACATGCTTAATGCACACACATACTGTATTATCTGTGCGTTAGGTTTAGGTTACGTTTTTCATGTCTTCATTATCCAAAGGTGTCCATATATTACATAATACTGTCTGTACTGTAGTTAAGTTAAGTAAGTACAAGTACACAAAAAAGTTAATTTGATGCGACAAGATGTGTTTATTATAACAATGGGAAAGAAACATTCAATTTTCATAATGACACTGCCAACCTTGTTTTAAAAGCAGTTCACAATCTTTGAGAAATGTGTACACCATACAGTCATAAATATAAAAATAAATATAAGAAGACCTTGCATACATTTTTGCTGTATGTACTATGTAAATATTTAGGGATTGTATTTTAAATTGTATGTAAGCAAAAGATGAAGATGAACGCTAAATGTTGAACATTGAAAGGAAAATGGTAGAATCAGAACCATACATACATATTACGTATCTTTAGCATTCACTATTGTATTCTCATTTAATTTGCGTTTAACATGTTCAAGCAAAATGACTCTAAATAGATAAATAGACAAATAAATATGTCTTTTCTATTATAAGAGTTAACAACTGTGCAGTAATTAAAAGGCTTTAGTGGTTTGGCTTTGACTTGCATTGTTTGACAGTTTCGTGTTGCGTACAGATGCTAATAAATAGCTGCTAAGGTAGTTTACATAATTTAGATACGCTTAATACCACACATTACTCTATACTTTACAAGTATTTAGCATTAACTTGCATAAAATTACTACGCTGGATATTTGGATTGGCGTGGCTTGGCTTGGCTTGGCTGGGTATTACTTGTTAGTAAAATTAAAGTTACATAAGATTCATGCCAAAGAGTATTCTACTTAACTACACATGGTATTTAGTACCTACTTGAAGTGTATTACATTATACACATGATGGTTGCCTGAGAATAATAGACGGACGGACGGACGGAGGAGATAGACAGATAAAAGACGGCAGATTATTATTCACTAGACAACGAACGACTCTCTGACTAACTAATTAGCAATTAGTAAACTGGTAATTGTTCTTCAGTGCATGGTGAATGAGAGTAGCTATTATTAAAACGTAGAGTATTCTATTTTAAGTAGAACATTGTATTACTATACTTGGAATCAAAATCATGTAGCTATCTGTGTTCAAAGCACCTTAATATTCTATGTATGTGTGCATAGTATACAAATACAAATAAAGTTATATAAATAATGAACCTGGACTCAGACTCAACTGGAATCGCAATAAATTAAGGTTTTACCTTCCAAATCGTTAGCCAAAGCCAAGTAATGCATAAAGCTGAAACACAGACATGGACATGACAAGTCAGACCTTATAGATTTAATAGCTTCAGTCAAGTGATTGACAGTAGCTCACGTTGACGTTAGCTATGTAGAATGTAGAAGGTAGTTAGCAAGTTTGTGTTGTGCCAACGCCAACTGAAATGGCAATGCCATGCCAAGCCAAGCCGGGCCAACAACATTAACTTTTAGCTAATGAATTAGGTTAGATTGAATTTTAGAGAGTATGGATTACGTGTTGTGTTATAGATCTATCTCTACTTATACCTTTCGCTCTTTTGTTACAATTGGACTGGAATTGGATCTACTTAATATGTATGTGATGTGATGTACGTGTATGTCTCTGCAATTTCAATTCTGCATGATACTGGTACATAGTTTAGATAGTGCACTGCATAGTATCGCATTTATCACGGATTATGAATCGGTAATAGCTTTTGTATAGATGGGTACACTACACAGGTACAATATATATGTCACAGACAATGGTAATCTTTTGGGCAGATGTAAATAATTGAGAATTAAAAAAAATTAAATGAAACCCGATATAGTTTTCTAGGTTTTAATTTTTCAGAAGAATTTTCGTTGGGATAATGTTTTTCTAAGTATGTAGAGATTCCTGCTGCTGATAAGTATATTTTCCTGACTAGTACATATATGAAGAATATACACCTTTCAAAATAGATAGTTACTGTATTTAGAGGTAATTGTGAGTATGGGACGTCCTGTCCTGTCTACGGCTCATGGAACACAGCATAACAAGAACAACAGACTGACAGAGACTGACTCTCTTTCACATCACAATTCACAACATCCTGCCTCACTTGGTTTAGTTTCCTTTTCGGTTGATGAGCTTGGCCAAGCTCCGTGTTTTATCTTTTTAGTATGTAGTGTACAGGGTGAGGTATCTAGTACCCAAGGGTAAGTGTATAGGTATCCTTCCTAGTGTTGGGTTACTAGTTCTGGTTCTGGATTGCATTTGATGTAGCACGTTGTTGTTTTTGGGTATGTTTTAATGGTATGGTGATTGAGTTTAGTTGCGAAGAGAATAATGCATGTACATAAGTAAGTGTGTATTGTGTAAGTAATGTAATGCTTGCTGGGGAAATGCGCTTGATAGTTTCGCGAATAATAAAATGCGCTATAAAATTAGGAGAGGCCTAGCCAACTATTTAGAATGCTCCTCCATAGATCAGCAGATGAGAAGATAAATTCATTCCTGAAATACGGATACCTACAACTCAATGTGGAATCCCAAGCCAAACCAGTGACAATGCAATACTTTAATCTACCATTATATTTACTTATA